>JBAKBP010006511.1:0-109570 GCA_037953745.1 Lithodes maja | reverse complement strand
GAAAGATTGGAGAGGCTAAAGCTGCCAACGCTGAGGGAGAGGAGAGAGAGAGGTGACATGATCATGATGTTTAAGTGTGTGAAAGGTTTTGAGAAGATCGACAAGGGAGATTTTGTGGTGAGGGACGAGGGAAGAACCAGGGGTCATGATTGTAAGTTGAGGAAAGTTATATGTAAGTCTGATGTAAGAAAGTTCAGCTTCCCGTATAGAAGCATTGAGTGTTGGAATAAGTTGGATGGGGAGGTGGTGGGAGCAAGAAATATCCAAACTTTTAAAGCAAAATTGGATAAATGTAGAGAGAGAGACAGGACAACACGAGCTTAGGCTCAAATCCTGTATACTACAATTAGGTGAGTACAATTAGGTGAGTACATATACATACATATATAGGAACATAAGAACATGCAGTAAGTGTGCACATGTCCGTATACACAAACGCTCACGTATGCACACAAACATACATACAGTAGGGTCTCACATAAAACGAGTTTATGGTCGATAAACGAGGGCGTTTTATGCGAATTTCGTTTTATGTGAACACAGCATTTTGGTGGCGCAATATCGTCAATGTTCACTGTAAGCGAAAATTTTCGTACAAAGCGAACGATATTTCATACAAAGCGAAACGATATTTCATACAAAGCGACGATATTTCATACAAAGCGAACTATATTTCGTACAAAACGACGATATTTCGTACAAAGCGAACTATATTTCGTACAAAGCGACGATATTTCGTTTAATATATTAAATATTAATATTTTAGGCCGGTCGTTTTAATCGAGACTCGTTTTATGCGAACACGTTTTATGCGGGACCCTACTGTACATACAGAAACTGTTTTGGTAGGGTCAGGGTAAAGAGTTGAAGGGTAAAGAGGGTGCAGCAATTCAAGTCTGTACAGGAATGGTCAGGTACAGCCTACTACAATGGGAGGTTAATCCTCGGTAGTGTACGTGTGTGTGTGTGGGTGTGGGTGTGGGTGTGGGTGTACTCACCTAATTGTAGTATACAGGATTTGAGCCTAAGCTCGTGTTGTCCTGTCTCTCTCTCTACATTTATCCAATTTTGCTTTAAAAGTTTGGATATTTCTTGCTCCCACCACCTCCCCATCCAACTTATTCCAACACTCAATGCTTCTATACGGGAAGCTGAACTTTCTTACATCAGACTTACATATAACTTTCCTCAACTTACAATCATGACCCCTGGTTCTTCCCTCGTCCCTCACCACAAAATCTCCCTTGTCGATCTTCTCAAAACCTTTCACACACTTAAACATCATGATCATGTCACCTCTCTCTCTCCTCTCCCTCAGCGTTGGCAGCTTTAGCCTCTCCAATCTCTCCTCATAAGGCAGGTCTCTAAGGCTAGCTATCATCTTAGTGGCAACTCTCTGTACTCTTTCCAGTTTTTTATTATGTTTTATAAGGTGTGGAGACCACACCACTGCTGCATACTCCAGTCTTGGTCGTATTATTGTCCCTATTATTTTTGCTAACATCTCTTCATCTAAATAATTCAGAGCTATTCTCATGTTAGTCAACACCCAACACTGTGGGTGTGTGTGTGTGTGTGTGTAAAATAATAATAATAATAATAATCGGTTTATTTCAAGCCGGCAGCCAATGGGGCTGAAAATACACAGACTTAACCTAGATCTTATCCTAAGGGATCAATAGACTGATCCTGGCTGCTAACGAGAGCGCCTACATACTCCCGAAGGAGTAGGACGTGGGCAGGAGACTTTGTGGGCCCCCCGAGGGGGTCCGTCCAGACCTTGCCTTCACGGCCAGGGAAAGTTTTTGAGAGAACTTCCCCTGCCGGCGCGTGGGATTGAACCCCCGACACCAGAGCTAGTGCTCCCAATACAGAGTACTAAGCGCGCTCGGCCACCGTGACCGTGTGTGTGTGACAGAAGGCGAAATATGGAAAAGCTGGGCGTTCTATTGTTAAGGGTGGAAATACATGGATGAAGATACACGAACACTTAATAATAGATAATGCTTATGCATAGATTTATAATCAGAAGTTGCGCTAGTGAGCAATATGTTCTCGCTCATATGTACGTATATTTACATACATATGTGCATATGACCATATAAATACACGTACAGTACATACAGTATATATATTATATATACCTTATATTCTCAACCGGGCTCGAACCATTGACAGCACATACACACAGACATACATATACATAAATATATGCACATTACATGCATATATGCTCTTCTCTTATCCTACCTGATACTCTCAGCCGGGCTCGAACCACAAACAGTATACACTATAGACACATATATATATACATAAATAACGCATACATACATACACATATACGCACACATACATAAACATATACTGTACATACATAGATACACATATATACTGTACACATATACATAAACAAACTCAGGCAAATACATACATAATTATATTCTAATACACACACGCACACACACTTATGCATACATTATTAAAGGTGGGCGCGTATATATGGTGTGACAGGCCGTTATTACACATTATTAATAATATTAACAATGGTTGGGATAGGACTATTTTTATATCTGTCAGTTCTTGCTCTTATTGGTTGGAGTGTGTTGAAATGACGAGCTGCACGTGTTGGTCTAGGGGTGTCTGGTGGAAGTAAGTTTCTGTGTCGTGGGTGAACAAGCAGCTTAGATGCAAACTGTTGTTGTTGTTCCCCAAGCTGCCTGGCCGAACAGCCCCAAGGCCCCGAGCAATTCAAAGGCCATAACCTAGTGCCCCCACAGAACCCTCCCCGCCGACCACAATAAAGCCTGGGTGACCGAAGCCACTCCATGGCGGGGGGCTGAGGAGGGTGCGGAAACGCCCGGGAAACCAAAGCCCCACCCAGGGCCCTGTGCCCCTCAGCAATTATGAAGAGAAAGTTGAGGGGCAAGGGAAAAATGTGACGCTTTGGCTTCCAATCTTGGTAGATTGGGAGGTCAATCCACGGAAGAGACGCCGTCACTCGAGCTCTAGAAAATATATAAGTTAAAGGAAAAGTCAGAGTAAGCTATGGGTATGGCAGAGATTGCTCAGCTCTCACTCTGATAGACCAGCCCATCACCATAGATGCAAACTGTTTGAGTGTGTTGTAGTGGTGGGTTGAAAGTGCAGGTATGCTAAGGGTGGTGAGAGCTTCCTCGTACCCTGGATATGTGCCTCCCAGGATGATCCTGCATGCCCTCCTCTGAACTCTCTCCAGTTGACGTTGTTGTGTTAGGGTTAGAGAGGAGGACCAGGCGGGAGAGGCGTAGGTGAGCTTAGGGAGTATGAAGGTGTTATATATATACTCTTCAGCTCATTCTCCGGCACCCCCAGGGATCTCAACCGCCTTAGCATAAACAACTTGTAAGTGGCGGTCCTGACTGTGGTAGTTACATGTTTCTTCCAGTTCAGTTTGTTGTCCACAGTGATTCCGAGGAGTTTGGTGGACTCAACAAGCTGAAGGGGATGAGGACCAATTGTGACAGTGGGTGGAGGAAGGTCGGTAACGGAAGTGTTGATGTGCATGACCACTGTCTTGTCATGATTGATAGTCACATGATTGTCTGTGGTCCAGGCTTGAAGACGGTCGAGGATGTCTTGTAGGGGGTCATAGTTAGGGGAGGTGTTATCGACAGTAATGCCGACTGTCGAGTCGTCCACGTACTTCCAGTGGAACGCGGTGTCCTTTAGGGCATCATTAATCAAGATGAGGAACAATAGAGGCCCCATCTTTGTGCCCTGTGGGACTCCACATGTGATGTCTAGGAAGGTGGAGATGAAGCCTTGGTATCGCACTGCTTGTCGTCTGTCACTAAGGAAGTCGGTCAACCACGCAACCAGGGTAGGATGTAGCCCCAACTTTATGGCCTAGTTGATGATGATGGTGTGGTCAACAAGGTCAAATGCTTTCCTGAAGTCAATAAAGGCAAGGGCGAGGGAAGTCTTAGGGGGACTGACTGTACCTTGAGGTTCCTGCGACACAGTCTTAACCTACTTTGAGCTCGCCCATACCCTTGAGTTCCTGAGACACGGTCTTCACCTACTTTGAACTCCCTCATGCCTTGAGGTTCCTGAGCCACAGTCTTAACCTCCATTGTGCTCACCAGTACCTTGAGAGGTTTTTTCCTTCCACCCTCACCGGTGCCGCGGGTCTCTAGGACGGGCTGCAATCAGCTCGCCCACCCTGGTGCGTGGATGACTCCCGCTCCTGGTCGGTCCTCTGCCTAGACACCTTCTCTTACAGGACCGCTCTATTACGAGCCTCTGGCATCTGGGTTAGGGCCTCCCGGGGCCCGTTCCGCCCTAGGGTGGGTTCTATCCTACTCTAGGTCGGGCCTATGCTTTGCCTCTCTTCTCTTTTCCCACGGACGCTCCCACGTCAGCTGTGATGCTAGACAATTCGGTTGGGACGCTTGGATGTAGATAGCTGAAGGTTTTACTGGCCTTTCCCCTTTCCTAAGGTCAACTGCCTACTGGCCCAGCAACCCCTGTGGTGGCGGCCGCGGCTCTGCCTGCGCCAGTCCCCTCTCCGGCTCCTTCGCCGTCTTTCGTCGTGCTGCCTGGGAGCGGGCTGGGGATGGTTAGCCAGCCCATTAGTGTTCCCCCACTGTCTCAGTTTAAGATTCCCAAACGTGTCCTCCCTTCTTTGTATGGAGAGCCTGCGTCTTGGCAGACTGTGTTGGCTACTCACCCGGAACGTGCCGCCACTCATGCACGGGGGGAACGGCCGGTTGCTGAGAATTGGGATCTACAGATTAGTGCTCCGGGTATCTTCCGGGCACTGACTCCGGACGGCCTCGTCCCAGAGGTGGATCTCCGGCCTCAACCCAGTAGGTCGGATTTGCAGTTTTTTACATACCGTCCTAGGGTATCTCCCTCTGGGTCTCCACGTTTCTGGTCGGACTACATTCGCCACGACATCTTAGCTGATGCTCCCGCTCTGTCAGCCATTGCCGGTCTTCCTCTGGTGGAGAGTGCTCGTGATGCTGAAGGCAACGTCATGCTCGAGCTCACCAATCTTGAGGACGGGCCTTGGGATCGGTGGCTGGCGGAGGGGGTTGGTTTTGGCGTCAGGTCTGCTGGGGCTTTGTTTCTCTCCCGCCACCTGACAACACTTTTGTGTCTGGGCTAGTCCTGTCATCGTCCGGGGTCTCTCCCACATATTGGTCATGGCTGCATGCCACTAACATTGTGTTAGACCAGTTGCCCTAGTCTTTCTTCGTGCCATCGGAGAAGAGTGCCCTAGATCGGGATCACCGGCTCCGGCAACGCGCCGCTCGCTTGCTCTCCACCCTCCTCCTGCTGTTCCAAATGGCGGGGATATACCTCCGGCTTCTTGAAGCGAGCCTGCTGGTGACCTCAAGAAGGGTTGGGAGACCTTGCGGCGCGTGCAGCTGCAGCTTGCCCTGAACTCAGTGGGTGACCTTCAGGGTGCCGTCCATGAGGCTGCTAAGTGTAGACAGTCGCTGAGGGTGGCCTTCTGTAAGACGGCACCCGCGGAGATTACGATGAAGCTGCTCCTCTCTGAGCTCGCACCTGAGGGTCTCTTCTCGGATGGTGCGTGGCAAGAGACTTACCTCTTTGCGACTGCGGGACACTTCGCACCCCGTGTTTCTGGGGCGTCGCGGCCTCCCGCAGCCGCTTCCTCCCAGGGTCGTGGGAGGAAGGCCGGTCCGCCGAGGGGACGCCAGCCTTGGCGAGGTGCCATCGATGGGTGACGCCAAGGGGGTAGGGGCCGGGCCATGCACCCTTTTGTCCGCCGCTCGCCTCTTCGCCCATCTCATCCGCTAGCTATTGAGGCGTCCTCGCGGCGTACCGTTCCAGAGGCAGGTGCATCGCCGCCCTGCGCAGGATCCTCCGCGCAGGTTTCAGGGACGCGGTCGCTACGGGGGAGGGGGTGCCCTTGGAGGTCAGTCTCACCGCGGCAAGACTGCCGACTATGCTGGCTCAGCAAACCGCTAATTCCTCCTGGGTTTTTTCCCCTTTCTCTCCCGACCGCCCCCGAACGAGTGTTGAGGCTCACACAAGGGGCCCCTCCCGACTTCTTTTACCCCCACTCTCGGCAATGGCCTTGCCGATCGTGGGCGCGTCGGGTTGTGGTGCGGGATCTGTCCTGGAGGGGGCGGTCTAGGCCCCCTCTCCAGACGTCCTCCCCGACATCGGCACGTCTCTCCAGACGTGGCCACGGTTATCATGTCAATGCTCGAGCATGGGCTTGTTTGGGAAGTCTCACCACTCAAGCTGGTCTTCCTCTCACATGTGTTTCTGGTCCCGACGAAGGACTGCGATGCGATGAGACCGGTGGTCGACCTGTCGTGCCTCAATTTGCATATCGTGAACGACCGCTTTCGGATGCTCACCATCAGTCAGGTGCGGTTGGCGCTCCGTCCCGGCTGCTGGGTGATATCCCTGGATCTCAAGGACGCATATTGGCATGTGCCGATTGCACCTCGGTTCTGGTGCTATCTGGCGCTCCAGCTGCACGAAAGGGTGTTCACGTTCGACAGGCTGCCTTTCGGTCTCAATATCGCACCACGAGTCTTTACGTAACTCGTCCAGCAGGCTCTGACTCCCCTGCTCCGTCAGGGGATTCAGATCCTGTTTTACTTGGACGATTGGCTCATCTCCGCAGACTCTCCCACTCAATGTGCACAACACACTCTCCTTGTCATCCACCACATCACACGTTTAGGTTTCAAGATAAACGTTCCCAAGTCGTGCCTCACCCCGTCGCAAGATGTGACGTGGGTAGGCCTGGACTGGGACATGGCGAGCGCCTCGCAGATTCGAAGGAAACTTTTCGCTGCGTTGCACTCAGTCTCCATTACCGGGTAACTCTGGGACTCGTTGATCGGGTCGCTGCATTGGGCGTGTCTGACCATTCCCCTAGGGAGGCTCGGGATCAAAACGCCTGATTCAACTGGGCAACAAAGCATTTCCACTGTTGCCTCCACGTCGGCTTTGGCCGATTCCGCGCTCGATCCATTTGCTTTTGACACACTGGGTTGTTCGGGGCAAGCTCGCGAGAGCTGTGCCTTGGAGTTCGCCCCCGCCGACCATCTGGATAGACACCGATGCGTCAAGCGAGGTGGGATGGGGCTCCCTGTCAATCATGGGTCACCAACACCAAGGCAAGTGGTCAGGTCTCACTCCCTTACACTTAAACGTCTTGGAACTGTTGGTCCCGTTGTTCTTCCTGCGGGGTCATGGACAAGCCCTTCCCGGCAGGTCGTTGGCCTTCCGGATGGACAACATGACTGCAGTTCATTGCATACAGAAACTGGGCTCCTCCAGATCCGCGGTGCTTCAGGGTCTGGCGGAGGCACTGTTTTTTTCAGGCAGATTGTTGCAACATTCCGCTGCATGCAACCTACCTGCCCGGGTCTGCCAACCTGTGGGCGGATGCTCTGTCTCGGGGACGGAGCACCCAGGTAGCATGGTCATTCAACCAAACCGTATTCGACGACCTGGCAGCCTCCTGGGGTGTTCCACAGGTCGACTTGTTCGTTTCTCACGAGACGACCAAGTTGCCTGTGTTCCTGACTCGCTGGATTTGCACTCCAGCGGGGGGACCGGACGCTTTCAGCGAGGACTGGACCAGGTGGCAGTCACTGTACGTGTTTCCGCCACCCGACGCACTTTTGTTGTGCAAGGTCCTCCACAGGCTGAGAGAGTACCAGGGCATAGTTTGGTTGTTCGCGCCCCTATGGCCGGCCCAAGCCTGGTACGCTCAGCTGATACGATGGTGCCCGGATCCCGTGCCCCTGTCGGTCTCGAGCTTCCACTTGGGGTCGAATGGAGACCTAGGGACCTCGTTGGCATTCGCATCGTGGATGTTTGTGAGGCAGGGTGGCTCCCCTTGTTTGGACGATCATTACCTACCAAATTCACTCTACTTTGGACGCCATCTACATGGTAGATATATGAATCTCCCTGGCGCTGCTTTACTTGTTGGTTACCCAACTCTTCACAGGCAACTCCGTCAGTGGCGCTTGTGTTTCCCTCCCTCAATTGTTTATTTGAGGAGCGTCACTAGGCTACATGTACAACACAATTAGGACCCACCTATCTGCCATTCGCGTGCCTTTTGAGACCCTCACGGGATTGGTCGTTCCTCAGAATGAACTGGTGTTCTTCATGCAAGCCTGCTTTCGGCTCGGACCACCCCCGCGTCAGATTCCCCCTCAGTGGTCTCTGGCGGCGGCTCTCAAATGGCTCTCGTCTGCGGCCTACACTCTTCACCCCACACCTGACAGATTCCTTGACAGGCCACTGTTTCTTCTAGCTTTAGCTACGGGTGAGAGGGTATCGGAGTGGGCTGCCATGTCTCGGGGCCCAGAACTGCATGCAGTTTGCTCCCATCCTCGGGTCGGTAACTTTAGCTATGTCTGTTCATTTTCTTGCTAAGAACGAACGAGAGGCACCCGTGTTTAACCCTCCAGCCCCGGCTATGTATTATATATATATTCCTCGAAATCCGGGTGTTTTGGCCGAAAAACGTCTAGGCTAGGCTACCGTATATTCGTTAATCAGACTGCTTCCCGCATTCCCGCGCATCCCCAAGCGTAGCTGTGTTATTTACCTGTAGAATGGCATTAAGTAGAGCTCTCTAAGTCAACTGGTTGAGCTGTGATGATGATTTCATTGGAGATAACTTTATGGCCAAAACAGCCACTTTACACCACTTTTCGATACTTAACAACAACATACAGGCACACAAGAACAAGCGACGCTCTCCTTCTTGTGGCCGGAGATGCGGAGCGTCGGTCCAGCCGGCTGTTGTTTACATGCGTCGGACCGACGCGCGCACAGCAAGCTCACAGGCTGTGACGTTATGGGTGTTTAAAAGACCATCCGGGTACCTGTTACATGCTTTTTTTATGGGCGTTCAAGATCCCATCCGGGAACGGAGGGTTAAGCCTTTCCCAGTCCCGCTCTTAAGCGTGGCCGTCGTCATCACACGTTGCCCTGTTCTTTCGCATCATTCATTTGTTCATTCCACTGTGCCGGCGTCAGGGTTGGCGCTCTGGGTGGTGCCTAAGCCCGGTAGGAGGATTGACCAAACGTGCTGTGGGACTACGCCTGTGTCGCGTCATTAAGGATAGCAATCCTCTGGTTCGGGGTTCGTCGCATGACATTCGGTCTTATGCGGCCACGCTCCGCTTCCTTCACAATCACTCCCTCAGGGATATTGCTGACACAGGGCTGTGGTCTTCCCCCCAACACGTTTGTCTCCTCCTATCTGTCCATGTCCACAGACAGGCCGGGGCGTCCTTGTGTTGCGTTGGGCCAAAGGGTTACTTAGGGGTATTCCTCTATGCTTGTCCTTCCCCCTACTGTCTTTCTCCTATCCTGTCCGCTCCACTTTTGGGGGGAAGGGGGAGGGACTATGGGTTGCACGTATATGTATGTAATGTCACCTAGGGTTAACCTCTGAAGTGCTGACGTATTTGAGGTTTTTCGTCACTAAAATATTCATTGTACCATTAATAGCATTAATAATTATCCATATGCGCCTATTATGGGTTGATTATAAAGGTATTAACCTGAAACAACAATAAAACGAGTGAAAACAGCGTTTGGATGGTCAAAATCGGAGATATAGCCCGCGAGTTGTATAATGTATGGGTGAGGCAAGCTACCTTCCCGCCAATTTTCCCCAAGGCCACTGCGACACAGTCGATCGATACTCTCTCTCTCTCTCTTGCACTCGATGGCCATCAGTGATGACAACACCCTGCTTGCAACTCGCTAATGTTAGCACGAAAATATACCTCAGAATAAGGGAATAATAGGGAAAATAGGTGATAACTGAGGAATAGGAGGAAAGTGGGGAAGGAGGGGAGGTAGAGGACTGAGATTTTGCATGGCCCAGGGGCCAAAAAAAAATAAAAAATAAAATAAAATAAAAATATTTTTTTTTCTATGTAAAAAGTTGATTTTTAGTTTTACTTACTCAGGAGAGTCTTCCCGCAGCTCCCGGGTTAAGGACCTTACCTAGGCTTAAGGATCTTGTTTTTCATTTCCTTCATTACTACATTATATGTTTGAAAGGTAGATGTTACTGTATGTTTCATTACTTTCTTCCCGTCATCACATTCTGTTTGTTATGCATCACCCGCTTGTGTCATGCTCATGCATTGTCATTGGGGTGTTTGTCCTACTGTTTTCTAGTAGTCCACAGAATTAAGTGTTCAGTCCCTTATCTACTGGGTGTCACTTATCACCTCCGGCACTTTTTTCATTGTGCGCGGTGCTGTTCGCGATGTTTACGCTTGGTCTTATCCGGTGTAGTACTTCTTACTTTACTCCATAAAATGTGTGTGTGTGGGGGGGGGGGGGGGCATCCTGTCTTCCATATCCACCATTATGATATGCAACATTCATACGATTAGGTTAAGATCTAAAAGAACATGCATGACTGTACGTGGCCTCTCTTAATATGCACCTGTCCGTACACTCTGTATATAAACTCTCTTGTTTAAGTCTGTCTTTTCTTTATCATGATCCTTAACTAATTGTTGATGTTTGCGTTTTCTCAGCTTGGATGTCCGCCTCCAATTTTGGTACTCTAAGCTCTACGTTGGAACGTAGAGGCTACTACTAAATTGGGAGGTTTAACGACCCTCCCAATATCAAATGAGGTAAACCTCCTATTTGGTTGTAGCCTCGGAGTATCCAACGTCATAGTATCCCTCCCACAGACCGTACCCCTGCCCATCCAATCTTGCCTCTTTTGTAGCTTGATATCGAGATGCCCTTTAATCCGGAACGGGTTAGAAGGTACGCCCCTGACAGCGGCGTGAAGAGCCAGATAGAATGGCCTAGTCGACAACTTTTTCTTTTCTTTCTCGTTTCTCTTTTCAATTTTCTATTAAAAAGACCTCAAAAGTATGTACAACGTACCTAGTAGAGAGAGTAAGGTGCTACTCTAGATGTTATCGATTTAATTCGCGCTATGTGTATACAATAATTGCCACTCTAGAGCGAAGCAGATTACATCGTCATAGTATAAGTTCTACGTTGGATACTCCGAGGCTACAACCAAATAGGAGGTTTACCTCATTTGGTATTGGGAGGGTCGTTAAACCTCCCAATATATTTAACACTAAACAGATCTAACCCATCCAAACCAACCATAACACAACCTAGAGTAATCGAAAATGGCCTAACTTGGCATAAATAAGGTGCGCGGTTTATGACGCCATTGGCGCCAAATGAATAAAATACCTTTTGGGGGGTCCAGGTGGCATTTTATTCACTTAGACTTAGTAAATTTTACTGGATTTTAGTGCCAGAGCATGTATCAAATCAATCAAGAGCAAACAGTTGCAATAAATCGTCATTTGATAGAGAAATCGTTGGGTAATGCATAAATTTAGTTTTTCGCCTTTTTCTCAAAACTATAGTTACTCGAACATTTTTCCCTAAAACTTTTTTATTTTTGGTCCAATTTTAATAAGTAGGATATAATTGGAAAAAGGAGAAAAATGCAATATATTTTTGATACACCAATACAAATTTTGACAGGAGGCTTGTAACTTTTTAAAACTTAAAAATAAAACATATTAGTGGCAAAACTAAAGGGTGTATCAAAAATCTGTCACAAATATGAATTGCATTTTTCTCCTCTTTCCAATGATATCCTACTTATTAAAATTGGACCAAGAATAAACAAAAATTTAGCGGTTTTAAAATTTGCAAAAAATGCGAAAATCCAAGGTAGCGAAAAAAACTATTAGTCCGATTGTATTCATTTTTGGATATGTTTTTCCCAGAAGTGGTATCTATCATCTGTATAAAAATGAAAATGAACGGACTATTTTGAAAAACATGGCAGACGCTCCCCTTAATTTAATTAACTTTTAATTGACGTAACCCCCTGTTACTACTCTCCTTGGCGCGGTCTGGGCCATGCAGGACGCTCCCCTTAATATATAGATAACGAATAAACATACAGTAGGGTCTCGTAAGATGCGAGTTTATGGTCGATGGATGCGTCCGCATCTTACGATTTCGCATCTTACGATCACGTAAAAATACGGAAAAACGTCCCGCCTAAGGCTCGCATTTTAAAAAAAATGTTCGCATCTTAAGGTTTCTCCTCGGATTTAGCCCACTTTGAGCCTCCGATTCGCAAATTATGGTCATTCTCGCATCTTAAAATAATTTATTTATTATTTGGGGGTCCTCGCATCTTAAGATCTCGCATCTTACGAGACCCTACTGTATTAGAAATCTGTTTTCACTCGATAGTTCGAAATGCTTTTATCAAACTTTCTTGCTTAAATAGTTTATATGTATAATGTGATATGTACCGATTACAAATTAAAAACCGAAAAAACAAACAAAAATGAAAATTGTAACATCGGCAAACTTTCTTTGGCAGACATGTTGATGAGTAGATGCAGGAAAGTCTATGGTGCCAAGATGTACTTTCGTAATTACCTGTAGTGTGAAAGTACAAAATAATTAATTGGCATTATCTTGTATGTAATAATAATAATAATAATAATAAGCATGTTACTTATTTCTCATAAGCGCCAATTTTTCCGAAGAATTCACTAGCGCTCGAAAAGAGAAAGAAAAAAGAACAAAAATCAATGCATCAAAAGAAGGCTTATATACAACACACATTTAACAATCACTAGCAGTGGCAAAATAGCCTAAACTCTATAGCCATCTGTCATGACACCTCTCTCAAGATCATGGCTTCTCTCAAAGAGAAAAGTCTTAAGTTGTCTCTTGAAGCATTCAACAGAACTCAGTTGTCTCATGGACAGCGGCAACCTGTTATACAACCTCGGAGCCATGTAGGAGAAAGACCTCTCAAAGAAAGAAGACTGCTGGAAAGCCCATGGTTCATCAAGACGAAAAGGGTCATTGTCATGACGCACAACTACACCATGGTGTGCCGGTGGGCGCCTGAGCAGCTCCGCAAGGTACCTAGGCTCACCAAATTTGAGAACCTTAAAAGTCACCAAACACAACTTAAATTCTATTCTTGCTCTTACTGGCAGCCAGTGCAGTTCTATGTGAAGAGATGTAGTAGGAGTTCTAGGTGGAACACCAAAAATTAGTCTTGCGGCCCTGTTAAGAACAGACTGAACTTTCTTCAAAATATAATTTGGAAGACCCACCAACAGGGCATTGCAATAATCAACACGAGAGAAGACCAATGAGTGAACCAACGTCAGGAGGCAACGTCTGGTTATAAACGGCTTCACCAAATAGAGATTTCTGATGTGCAAGTAACAACTTTTAACTATCTGGTTTACATGCTCTTTGAAATCTAATCGGGAGTTCACATATACACCCAGATTTCGAACAGAGTTGGCCGGTCGCAGCTGAGATCCACCCACATTGATGGAGAGGGCACCTACTATATCATCAGCTCTTCTATTTCCTCGGATGATGAGAATATCAGTTTTACCATCATTTAGTTTAAGTTTTCTCGCTCTCATCCACTTCTTGATATCAGACATCAACAATTCCATCTTACTCCGTATATCAACTATATTTGTGATTCTCACATAAATCTGGGTGTCATCTGCATAAAAGTGAAAGGTGACATTATGTGCACGAAGCAGAAGAGACAAACTGCTAATATAAATTATAAATAGGATAGGACCTAAAACTGATCCCTGCGGAACACCATACTGCAGGGGTGTCAAGTCCGAGACCACTTGATTTACCATCACACTCTGGGATCTACCTGACAAGTACGACCCAAGAAGCAAGAGAGCGGAGTCACGCACACCACAATCATAAAGATCACTCAATAACAACTCGTGATCCACTGTGTCAAAAGCCGCAGAGAGATCAAGCAAGACCAATAGTGAGGCCACACCATTGCAAATGTTCTCAACTAGATCATTATGTACTCTAATCAATGCTGTTTCAGTTGAATGATGCTGTCGGTAAGCAGACTGAAAAATTGGGATAGTTTCATTCTGCTGAAGTAGTGGTTGTAATTGGTCAAGTATTGCACGCTCTAATATCTTTGATATGAAGGACAGGTTGGAGACAGGACGATAGTTCAACATGTTCTCAACATCAAGTCCAGGTTTCTTTAGAGTAGGTCGGAGTAGTGCATGCTTTTCAGAATGTGGGAAGCTACCTTCAGAGAAGCACTTATTAATTATTTTGGAAATAAACTCAACTGTGTGATCATAGACTCTTGGTAGCTTGGAAACATTTATGGGATCCAACGGGCAAAATGTTTTATTGAGGTTTCTTATGTAGGACGAGATCATGTCCACCTCTACTGAGTGAAAGGATGAGAGGACATTATTAGGAATGTGTCGGGGTTGGAGTACAACTGAAAGTTCTTCGCCAACAGAAGCATCATCCAGTTCCTGTCTTATGCGAGTTATCTTGCCAGCAAAAAATGCCACAAAGTTGGCAGCCAACTCGGCATCAGGTACAGAAGGTCTTAAGCTGACTCTTGTTTTTCCAAGTAAACTGTTTACAATTGAAGCCAACCTCCTCTGGTCGTTACCACACGAGTCAACTTTTCCCTGATAATACACTTTCTTTTCATCTTTGATTTTGTGGACCACAGCTCTTCTGGCTGACAGATATTGCAACCATGTAGAGTCTGTTTTATTTTTCCGCCATTCACGTTCAGCTCTTCTACGCGCTCTTCGAAGAAATTTAACTCGAGTGCTATACCAGGGCGAATCATCTCGTACTATGATTTTCTTCTCTACTTCTGGACAGTGATGATCGAACACTAATTTAAGTGCATTTCCATGTACCTCCACCAGCTCATCTGAAGTAAGGTTGGAAGTATCAATACTTCCCAAGTACTGTTTTACTTCACTGCTAGCCAAATTTAGGTCTGCATTTTTATAATTTCTAAATCTGATTACTTTTTCATGTGTGAGTGGCTTAGGGAAATCAAAGCTGAAAGTAATCAAAGCATGATCAGAGGTATTAGGGTCAGCATTCTCAACATCAACATCCAGAACACCACCACAACCCACAGGAGAGAAAACCAAGTCAAGGGTGTGTCCTAAGATATGAGTTGGGTGGGACACATGATTTACAAAATTGTTCTGATCAGTCAACTCAAGGAACTCAGGAGAGAATGGCTTCAGATGAGGGCTGTCAACCCAGTAATTAAAATCTCCACATATCAAAAGTCTTCCGGTTTTAGCAGAAAATTCCTCGAGAAACTGCCCAAACTCTTCCATAAAACCCCTATCTGTGCCACGATGGCCAGGCCTATAGACAACTGCCATTCTTAGAATTTGTTGATGGAGTTTTATTTCCACTTCCAACAGTTCATAATAAAGAGGGGCTGGGTTATGGCTTATTTACAAGATATTCACCAGAGATGTGGAGTAGACAACTGCCACTCCACCACCCGGATGATCTCCCCTAGGCCTAGGAACATTTATTATGGAATGGGTTTTAGGCAATGCTGCCTGGATAATATTCAGATCTGACTCGAACAACCAGGTCTCAGTGAGACATAATACATCAAGGTTACGTTCATCCAAGATCTCGCAAATATGATCCATTTTGTTACGCAAGGAACGAACATTCAACAGACCCAGTTTCAACCGGCTCCCATGTGCATTTTTCAGTTTTTTGAACCTACAAAATTGGTGTTCTCAATAACTTTATTTCTCTGAGCTGTCATTAAAGGACAATTTCTACTTGAGGCGAAATGATTTGGCGGCTCCGTAACTGATGTGGAGCTCATACAATTTATACATTTGGCGGAAATCTTGTTGGTGCAGTCTTTTGAGTTATGAGTACCGGCACAGAAGTTGCATTTTGGATCCTCATTTTTCCGATAACACCTGTCACTGGTATGACCAAAGCCCTGGCAATGGTAACATTGTGTTACCCAGAAGCGATCGTATGCACGACATCTCACAAGTCCAACATACACAGAATTGCCATCATCCACAATGGAAGAGCGTATTTCAGGTGACATTTTTACTACCGCAATCTTAGTGTGTGCATCACTCTTTTGCTTAGTGAATAGCAAATTCATAGCTAAGCCATCGTCGACCAGGGACTTTATTCTTGGGTTCTTGTTGAGGATGCTGGGAATGATCTCATTATCCTCAGCGTCATTAGCAACGCCCACCAGAGTCATTTTTGGCATCATCTTCTTTGGTTCGGAGACACTGAAGGCACTGTCCACCCCCAAATACTGATTGATGGCCCTTCCTGCATCTTCTTTGGCTTTCTTGGATTATTCCTGTATATTATTATTATTATTCCCATAATTCGGTATTAAATTATTTATTTTTTAAATTTCTGTAAAATTGAGATGAATTCGGACACGATGAAAATTAATTAAATAAATAATATTATTTAATCTAACTTTAGCAATAACCTGTCAGATTCGGATATTGAGTGTAATTGGGTTTATAGTTGTCATTACACCACGTGGTATTTCTGAGTTATGTCACAATAATCCTTATTTTTATTTATTTATTTATTTTATTTTATTTATTTGTTTTTCTATATTCCAACTACAGTAAACCCTCGCTCTTTCGGACTAATTGGGGGAGACCCCTGTCCGAAAGTGTCAAAAGTCAGAAAGGGCCGAGTCCGAACTCACACTTCAGCCTTTCAGACAAATCCGAAAGGCTGAAATAATGTCCGAAGTTTATAAGTCCGAAACTCGGCTCTTCGGTCCGAATGCGAAATAATTTTTCTCAGCTTTTCAGACAAATCCGAAAGGCTGAAATAATGTCCGAAGTTTATAAGTCCGAATACACATTCACCTAACCAGACAAGTCCGAAACTCGGCTCTTTGGTCCGACTGCGATTTAATTTTTCTCAGCCTTTCGGAGAAATCCGAAAGGCTGAAGCATGAGTCCGAAGTTAAATGTAGTCCGAAAGTGTAGTCCGAAAAGCACGGAGGTATTTTCTCAGCCTTTCGGACAAATCCGAAAGGCTGAACCATGAGTCCGAATTGAAATGCTAGTCCGAAAGTCTGAGAATTCCGAAAGATTGAAGTCCGAAAGAGCGGGGGTTTACTGTATTCCCTCTCGGGCATAGGCTGAGAGCCTGTACATTCCACCGCTCAACACGGTGAAGCCCGTGAGGTCTTGTTCCAGTCTGGGGAGTAAGACATGCGAAGCATCCACCATGGCTCGAAGCAGCTCCATCTCTGAAGCGGCCGGTTGCTTCACCCAAGTGCTTCACCGTCTCACCCTCCAGACTCAGACCCTCACTCTCAGAACGCCACCTATTGAGCAGTGAACTCACTGCTACCCAGAGTATAGGTCAATAAATCCAGATACAGTCAGCCCCCCCAATACGCGAGAATAGGGGCGACAGGAGGCATCGCGTATTGGGAATCCGCGTATTGTGGACCTAACTTTAAATAGGAATAATTAGATATGGGTGACATCTCTCAATTATGGCCTATTTTCAAAAATGTTGGCCTTATTTTCGACATTTTTGGCTCTACAGTACAGTCTATATCTTATATATAATAAGAACAATGAATAAAAATATGAAACCTTACCTTAAAATTAGTAGTAGATAGGCTAGGACTAGGACTAGGACCGTAGGACTTCACGATTTTCTCCAACTTCTCCCTCCCTGACCAAATCGTACGAACAGTTTACTCTGACAAGCCTATTGCACAGTTTCCTTCTCCTTTTTTCTTGCTATCCAACACTTCCACCTTCATTTTGTGTGTTATCTTCTTATATTGGCGTGGCATGGCGAAAAAAGTGGCAGGCACTACAAACGTTTGGTCACTCCGCACGGCTATGACGCTTGAGCGGGACTGTGGGAGGGAGGGAGGGAGGGTAAGCGGGAGGGAAGGCAGGCGTATGCCCGTCTTCTTCTTTTTTCAGAGCTACTCCTGGGCCTCGCGAAACGTAGACGTGCTCGCGTATCAAGCGGGAATAGCGGATTTGGCCCCTTCTTAGCTCTCGATTCGTGTATTGTGGTACCACCTCGCGTAATTAATGTTTAATTAATTAATGTTATTTTCGAGGGGTCACTCGTGTATTAGGGTTTTCGCGAATTGTGGAATCGCGTATTGGGGGGGCTGACTGTATGTCCGAAATTGCCCCAAAAGAGCCGTATCTTACGATATGGTATTTATGGTCTTTACGTTTTCAGGGAGTGTGATAAGACCCTTTTAAAATGTTCAAAGATGTCCGAATCTAGACTGGGATCACTGGTTAGTCCTATGAATGTATTTTAAAACTGATTCACTCTCAAATCTTGTTTCACATAGACTACTGCATTTCTCTATGGTTTGACCTACCCAAATATTTACTATGAAAACTACAGTCAGTAATAAATTGTGCTGCTCGACTAGTTTTTGGCCTCCCACTTAGAACTCCTACTAAATGTAGTAGTGGTGTAATGGTTTAGATACTTATGTTCTGGGTGTGGTGTCCCGAGTTCGAATCCTGAGACGATAATTTTATTATTTTATTTTTTCTATGCGAGAGAGGGAGGCAAAAGGCAGAACTGCCTGTAGCGAGTGACTCCACCAGAGTTGAAAGAGTGACAGGGCCAAAATCAAGGGACGTTCGAGCCAAAATACCTGGACACACGGAGCTTGAAGTAATTAAAGTCATAGGAAGAGGGAAAGACTGATTCTGGGAGAGAGTTCCAGAGTTCAGCTGTTGAATAGAAGAAAGTTTGGGAGTAACGTTTCACTCTTGAGTTGGAGAGTTGCACAGAGTAGGGGTGGGATTGTGTTGCAAGACGGGTACCACGTGCCCTACGTAGATGAGGTGGTATTCACTGGGAGAGCTCTGAGGAACACTGATTATTATAGTAGTGATAGAATAGCAAGAGAGAGATGCAATATTGCGGCGGAGAAAGAGATTGCAGAGAGTTGGTGAGTGGACGGGAGTTAATGATACGAAAGGCCTTCCTTTCAACTTTATCTAGGAGAGCGGTGTGAGAAGAACCTCCCCACACATGTGAATAATACTCAATACAAGTACGCACCGTGCCCCTGTACAGACAAGAAGCTGTGCAGGGGTAAAGAACCCCTTGAGGCAGTTGAGCACACCCAGCTTCTGGGAGGCTGCCTTAGCAAGACTTCCAAGTGAGAGCAGAAGAAAAAGAGAGACCAAGAATATTGAGAGAAGATGAAGGATTGATTTTTGTATTATTGAAGTACAGTGCACTCCCGTTATACGCGCTTCAATTATCCGCGATCCTTGCTATTCGCGGACACCCCTAAATATCCCATTACTCGTCATCCGCGCAAAAAAACAGCAAAATACCAGCTATTCACGGATTTGAATCGGGCGGTTCGGTGTGCATCCCGATTCTTGTTTTGGTCGGCCATCTTGCATTCTTGCGTGACGTCAACACAGCGGCCCAGCTGAGGCAGCAACTCACAGCCCAGTGTTGGAAAAGTTGTTTACAAGCTTTTTTCTGCACGAACCTCTTATCTCCCGCATTTATAAGGGCCTTTAAAGCATTCAGTGATAGGAACAGTGGGCCTGGTGGTAATCATGATGTAAATAAATGCCCGGGACCATCAAAACAGAGAACAAACCGACGCTGTCGGACAAAGCGGGCAAATTATGCCGATGCGTAAGGCTAGGCTAGGCCTAATGACTTATTTCAAATAAAGTTTGTTCTCTTACAGTTTCTTACAGTAGATCCTCTGGAAAAAGGCAAACTATGCCTGTGTATCCAGCTCAGTACCAGTACTTGCACTGCTGCGGTTGTTCACGGTGTTGGCGGCGGCGGTAGCAGACGCAACATTTTTACTATTCTGTATTTTTGTTTTATAATCAAACTTCAAATCTTGTCTTCCCCATGCTTTATCAAGATTACTTTCAAACTCCCTTATTGATTCGGAATCGACTACATACTGGGGCAGTGCGTTCCACTCATTTACCACTCTATCACAAAATGAGTTCTTTGCCTTCTCAAGCCTATTTCTTTCTTTGTAAATTTTCTTAGAGTGTCCTCTCGTTCTTGTTCCCTCCCGCATCAAGAAGATACTGTGACGCACCCAGTGCGTGGCAACTTAACCTGATTGTACTCCTTGGTACTCCACTGTATCGCCGCGGTGCCGTGTACCGTGTGCCGTGTTCGCTGCTTATATTGAGTGTGACAACGTATAACTATGTTCTTTGTATCTCTGCAAAGGTCTCGTCATTTGCTAACCAGTGGTGGGTTTTGTTTTAAGCCATGTCGAGACCTTCCATTTAATATGTAGTATCAATAGAGAAGTTGATAGATGAGATAATAGGAATTCAGAGAGAGAGAGTGAATTAGACTTCAGAGCGAGAGGGTAGCAATGGTTGCCAGACGTATGGACCGGTTGGCAGCCCTGCGCTTATAGCTAGGTGCGACAGGGTTGGTAGTACATTGCCGCCTGCATATGCTGCCTGGCTGCCCATGTTGTCGTACTGCACATTGCATGGAGGCTCGCTGTGTGTTCCATGATCAGGTTGCCTAGAACCTTTGAGATTCTAACATCCCTTGCCCTCTCTCCCAACTTCTCACGGTTGCACTCTTTCTCTCTGACGACATTACTCTCATTTCATTCTTCTCTCTATTTAAATGCATAACCTTCCCTTGAGGTCCTAAAGGAGTTTCAGCACTCACCTCTCGTATTACTCTTAGGACAAGCATATATTTACATGTATTAGATTTAAGGGGTTAATGTGAACAGCGATCTTCTTGATGAGGATAGTTGGTGAACGTTCTACATGTTCACGAGTTATATGCCCAGCTCATCATCCAATTTGTGACTAGACTAGTGCCATGTGTAAGAGCCCGACCATGCCCAGGAGTTGTCTGTAGAGGGGCGAGGACTTAGCCTTGATTTGCCTACCGAGCCAGGAGCGAGTGCAGTACCAGAGACTACAGCTCGCTCGTAGTGCCGGTATAGTAGAGTAACGTAATTTATCTGTCCTTGTGTTCTCTGCAGTCTTTTCCTGGGTTCTCGCTTTCGGTGCTGGGACTCGTTGTTCCTGTGACTTGGCCTGCTAGCTAGAACACATGGGGATGATGAGTGGGTGATATCTTTATTTTACTATGCATTGCAGCTCTCTTTAAGTTTATGTATGTAACACTTTACAATACACATTACTCACACACAAGACAACACTATTAATACTTTCATGTATCAATTAACTGCACTGTCGTTTTGCTGCTGTGTCCGGAGTTCTATTGCGTAGGGCGCATACGGACTCAGAGGGGAGACAGAGTGAGAGAAGCGAAGTAGCCTATGCGGTAGTAGGCTACCGGCGCAGTACTGTTGCCTGCAACCTTTTAGTTATTCCAAGTATAGATTCATTCTTATAATAAGTGACTACTATTTATGTTCCTTCCATGTGTATTATTAGGTATCTACTGGATCATGAACATCTTGTATGCTACATGCTAGTGCATGTTAGTAGGGGACAGTTATTCTAGTGCACACGCTTTCAAATAGGCGTGTACATTTGTCATTTAGCATTTCACTGTCATACCTTTAGCCTGCTTCTATTCTACATTATTAGAGGCTTAATATTAACGTAGTTTCTTGAGTATTGCATTTCTTTAGTAATAACGTAACCTATAAATGTCTGAGGGAGTTTAGCCTCATAGCCTACCCCTGTTGTACACTTTCGCCGAGTTAAGGTACCTCGTTACCATAGACGATAACTCTGTAGGGCGTTGGTGCTTTTGTTGTCTGGAGCATATAGTATTTGGGACTGGAATCGAGCGTGTCGTTGTCACATAAGCCATTTCTGTCCTACGATCAAGAATCCCGAATATGTATTGCCGATCCAGCCGTAACAAAATGGCGACCTTGCACAAGATTCAGTAGTATCCTATCACATGTTTTTTGGAGAACTATTCTATGCTACCTAGTAGAGCTGGCTAGAATTTTCTTGCATATTGGAGGAATTTTTATTGTCATTATTGTATTGGTGGACTTGCAGATTGTTTCGTTGGGGGTGTCTAGAGTAGAGTCATTCAAGCATCTTTAACATTTTGTGAGTCGAGACTGCAATTAGTAATAAGCACTTCTTTTTTTTTATGAACAGCAATTGTATAACCAGCACTATGTCTAATGACTCATCATTTACGGGGGAGGATAACACGGTACAGCCTAGTAACCAGCAAGTACAACAGATGTTTGGGGAGGGGAGTGTTATAAGTGGAGAGAGGGATGCCCGGGCATTTTTGCAGACACCTTTGACCGAACAGCGCCTGCAGGCTATTGATTGTTACGGTCTTCGCTGTTTAGCCACGGTTTTGGGGCGGGACTGTCCTGACAGTTGGCCCAAGAAGAATTTGGTGGCATGTTTGTTGGGTGATGGCGATGGGGCGGTGGGTGGAGTGGGGTCTTGGGGGGTTCCCTCCAAGCCTCCATTCCACTCTACCCCTGAGCTGGGCCCTCAGCCAGCGAGTCTTAGCACGATGCAGCAGGAGGGTTCTCAAGGGCAAGCTGGCTTACCCGTAAACACGTCTCGGTGTGGATCCCCCATTTTGTGCTCTCCCCCCCAGGCCTGTCTCCTGAGATGTTATTTCAGCTAGAACTAGCTAAGTTTAAGCTGCAGGAGACTCAGATACAACAGGCTAGTATAGAACGCATAGAGGTTGCTAGAATCCAAGCCAATCAGGATGCAACCAGGTACCAGGCTGAAATGGATGTCGAGAAGTCTAGAGTAGAGACTACGGGGCGTCATCTCGGTGGTGGGCACCGGGTTACAGACTCACTTTCGCATTTAATTAAGTTAGTACCTGCATTTGATGAGACAGCAGTGACTGAGTTTTTTGCTCGTTTCGAAAAGAAGTGTCGTGAGTATGACTGGCCGGAGGTTAAATGGGCAGCATTAGTTTCATCACGTCTAGTGGGTAAGGGGTTGAAAGCCTACGATGCACTGTCACTGGACGAGAGTGTCGTGTATGGACTGGTGAAGGAGGCTGTGCTCCGGGCCTACGAACTGCAACCCGAAACTTATAGATTGAAGTTCCGTGGCGTGAATAAGAAGAGCGACGTCAGTTTTATGGAGCACGCACGGGACTTAACAGATGCATGTAATAACTGGTTTCGGTCCGAGCACGCAGAGTCGGCTGAGGAAATTAAGCAACTTTTCTATCTGGAACAGTTTTACAAATGTACTGGAACCGATCTAACGCTGAACATTAAGGAAAAATGTCCCAAGACAGTAGAGGAGGCTGCCAAGATGGCAGACCTCAGATTATCATTGATTCGTGGTTGCGGTGCCGCTCAGAGGGCTGAGTCAGGGCAGAAGGGGCGCTATACTCCACCCACCAGAGTTTTCGATAATAACAAATCCTATGACACACATAACCACACTAAAAGCATTGCACCTAATAACACCTACAAACACAAGCCTCTCCCGTTTACTAAAGGTCAGGCCCCTTCTTCGCCCGCACAAGGGAAGAAGCCCATTGGGGATGTGAAATGTTACAAATGTCAGAAGCTAGGCCATTATTCACGTGAGTGCCCTAGTAACACTCCCGCTAAGCCGGTGTCATTGGTTCACAGTATCGGTGTGTCTCTGAAGGCTGCAGCAACTGCCCGGGGTAGGTTGTCAGCAGCTGAGGCACACGCGGTAAAGAAGCGTACGGAAGGCTCGACACCTGTCCGGGACACTTTCTGTAGCCATCGGGGGCACGGGTTTGTGAGATGGGGGAGTGAACTACGGAGGGTTGACTTGCTGAGGGATACGGGGGCTTCGCAAACTTTGTTGAGGAACTTCACAGGGAAACCGATAAATGCGGCCAGAGTTGTTGTGGTGCAGGGTATAAATGCTACGAGGTCATACCCACTTGTGAGGTTGGAGTTGAGAGTGGGAGAGGTGTGCAGGGAGCTGGATGTAGGGATCGTTGAGTGTTTGCCAGTTGAGGGCGTCGACCTTCTTCTCGGCAACGACTTTGCGGTGCCCACTTCCGGGACTCCACCCTTAGTCGTTGCCGAGAGGGCGGCCGACGTGGATGGTGAGAATCGGGAATGGGTTGGGAGGTGCCAACAGGATGAGATGGCCTGTGTGGTAACCCGATCTCGCTCTGCGGCTCCTGCACAGCCTAGCACTCAACCTCGGGGACAGTGGAGGAAGGATCAGGAGAAGGTTGCTAAGGGCAGGAAAAGGGACATTGATTCTGCTGCACTTCTCGGTGATTCGGTACTTGGACCTATAATAAACACGGGAGTTGACTCTGGCCCAGATATGGGGTGTAACAAGGCAGAGTTGGGTAAGACTTCGCGTGAGGCAAGAGCTGTAGCGAGAGCCACTAAGGCAGTAGAGCCTACTAGCCGGGGTAATGTCTTATTACAAAACCATCTTGATGCATTGACGCCCAGGGACATTAGTGAGCAGCAGCTGCAAGACGCTAGCCTAGCTCGTTATAGCAATGGTGCCATAGAGTTGGAGGAAGATGGGGATGCGAAGCCAGGAGATTTCTTTAGGCTCAACAGGATATTGTACCGCAGATTTCTAGACCCCAAATCGAAGTGGGAGGGCGGTGCGAGGGTAGTAGACCAGGTGGTTGTTCCAAATAAGTATAGAGAGTCCTTATTGTGTCTGGCGCATGATGTGCCGGTGGCGGGTCATTTGGGGGTAACAAAAACATTGGCGGCATTGGGCAGGTTTTTCTGGTGGCCTGGGGTCAAGGCTGATGTCTGTGCATGGGTGGCTGGGTGTGCGACCTGCCAGACAACGGGGAAGCCTAACCAGACAATCCCGAAGGCACCTTTGTTTCCCATACCTGTCACCGGGCCTCCGTTCAGCAAAGTTGTAGTAGATTTGGTTGGCCCTTTCCCGCCTACTAGTAGTGGCAATAAATTCCTGTTGACAATCATGGATGTGGCTACGAGATACCCGGACGCATACCCCATGAGAAACGGCTCGGCAAAGGCAGTTGTTAAAAACTTATTCTTGTTCTGTTCCCGTTATGGATTTCCACGTGAGGTGCAGTCAGACCAGGGGAGCAATTTTACATCCAAATTGTTCAAGCAAACCCTTCAGTTGCACGGTATATGTTCTGTAGTGTCGTCAGCCTACCATCCCGAGAGTCAGGGAGTCTTGGAGCGGTGGCACTCGACCCTGAAGAGTATGCTACGCTGTTACTGTGCAGAACATGACACTGATTGGGATTTGGGTCTGCCGTATGTTCTGTTCGCTGCACGTGAAGTCCCAGGAGAGAGCCTGGGGTTCAGTCCAAATCAACTAGTCTTTGGCCATAATGTGAGAGGACCTTTAAGTATGGTGAAAGAGATCTGGGAGGGCGAAGAGAAGCCGGGGTCTGTACTTAAATATATCCTTGAGAGCCGGGAGAGACTTATAGGTTGCATGGCAGAGGCAGGTAATAACTTGGTTAATGCACAGGCGGTCATGAAGCACCAGTATGACGCCAAGGTGAAGCTTCGGGAGTTTTCGGTGGGTCAGGAGGTAATGTTGCTTTTACCTTTGCCTGGACACCCCCTTTCTGCCAAGTTTATTGGGCCGTATGTGGTGGCTAAGAAACTGTCCGACCTTGATTATCTCGTTGCAACACCTGACCGTAGAAAAAAACATCAGTTATGTCATGTTAACCTCATGAAAGAGTATGTGAGACGCCCCTCAGAGCCTCTCACTGTCCCTGTGCTGGCCTGCAGCGGCCAGGGTGGAGAAGGAGGTGGGGACAGTCATGCTGCTGAGGAGGATAGCTGGGACTGTGTCATTTCCGCGGAACAGTGGGCGGGGAATACTGAACAAGAGGCTAGGCAAGCTGTAAGTCACCTGCCTGAGCACCAGGGTGCTGCTGTCCTAGGCCTGTTCAGGTCATACCCCTCTGTTTTCGCCGAACACCCAGGTCTCACTACTCAGGTAACGCACGACGTGGACGTCGGTGATAATGTGCCCTTCAAGTCAGTGCCCTACCGTGTGCCCCCGGTAAAGTTGCCAGCTTTACGGGAGGAGTTAAAGTACATGGTTGAGAGAGGGATGATCACTGAAGGTTATGTGAAGTGGACATCACCCGTCACGTTGCAGCCAAAACCTGACGGCAAGGTGCGGTTCTGCATAGATTTTCGTAGGCTAAATGGCTTGACCACTACCAACCCTTACCCTTTGCCTCGAGTTGACGACAGCGTGGACAAGATAGGGAATGCAAAGTACCTTACTAAAATTGATCTTGTAAAAGGCTACTGGCAAGTACCCCTGTCGGACCGAGCTAAGCAAGTTTGTGGTTTTGTGGTAGATGGCAAGACCTACCAATGTAACGTAATGCCTTATGGGCTTAAGAACGCACCTGCCACGTTTCAGAACCTGATGAACGATATTTGTGACGAAATCCCTAACTGCACGGTCTACCTTGATGACGTGATAGTGTATGATGACAATTTTGAAAATCACCTAAGGCACTTAGAGACCCTGTTTGGGAAGTTGCACGATGCTGGGCTGGTGGTGAACCTGAGGAAGTGCGAGTTTGTAAAGGCTACTGTGCAGTATCTTGGCTTCGTGGTCGGGTTAGGCCGGGTGTGCCCCCCCCTGAGCAAGATACAGGCTATCAATATGTTTCCCAGGCCCACCACTAAGCGCCAGGTCATGCGGTTCCTAGGTATGATAGGCTATTATAGGCGCTTCATCCGGGGATACTCTACTGTCTTAGCACCGTTAACTGATCTACTGTCGAAGTCAGTGAAGTTCTGTTGGGCTGCGGAGTGTCAGAGGGCTTTCGACCTAGTCAAGCACCTGCTGTGTACACATCCGATTTTGAGAGCCCCAGACTTTTCCAGGAGTTTTCAGCTGGCGACTGATGCCAGCGGTGTGGGTGCCGGGGCAGTGTTACTGCAGACTGATTCCGAGGGCTTGGAACACCCAGTGAGCTTCTTTTCTCGCAAGTTTAATTCGGCACAAAGGAATTACTCGACTATAGAGAAGGAGCTTCTTGCTATCGTTTTGTCGCTCAAACATTTCGAAGTTTATGTTCCAGCCTACGGCCCGGTAGTGACGATTTATACGGACCATCATCCCTTGAAATTCCTAAATCAGTTTCACAATCGGAATATGCGGTTGACCAGGTGGTCCCTAATGCTCCAAGAGTATAATCTCAACATTCAGCATATTGCCGGGAGTGAGAACGTGATAGCAGATTGTCTATCAAGGGTTGATGATCCAGGATAGTCGTGCACGGTGTGTGGGTTGAGCAGGAGTAAAATTAGGCTATCATAACGCCGTCCAAAAAGATTATAAAACAATAAAATAAACGAGAAAATTTTGTTTTAGTTTTGGAAGTCTTTATTGTTGTAGCATGATGCATGCGATATTGTGTTTTATGTATAATTCACTCTTCAGTTGTTGTGCACCTTTTGCAATTAGTGGCAGCTAAGGGTAGCAGGTCGGTTGGTTGCCTGTCAGATTTTGATAATGCTTCTAAGGTCGATTATCTAAAATCTTGGGGGGGCTGTGACGCACCCAGTGCGTGGCAACTTAACCTGATTGTACTCCTTGGTACTCCACTGTATCGCCGCGGTGCCGTGTACCGTGTGCCGTGTTCGCTGCTTATATTGAGTGTGACAACGTATAACTATGTTCTTTGTATCTCTGCAAAGGTCTCGTCATTTGCTAACCAGTGGTGGGTTTTGTTTTAAGCCATGTCGAGACCTTCCATTTAATATGTAGTATCAATAGAGAAGTTGATAGATGAGATAATAGGAATTCAGAGAGAGAGAGTGAGTTAGACTTCAGAGCGAGAGGGTAGCAATGGTTGCCAGACGTATGGACCGGTTGGCAGCCCTGCGCTTATAGCTAGGTGCGACAGGGTTGGTAGTACATTGCCGCCTGCATATGCTGCCTGGCTGCCCATGTTGTCGTACTGCACATTGCATGGAGGCTCGCTGTGTGTTCCATGATCAGGTTGCCTAGAACCTTTGAGATTCTAACATCCCTTGCCCTCTCTCCCAACTTCTCACGGTTGCACTCTTTCTCTCTGACGACATTACTCTCATTTCATTCTTCTCTCTATTTAAATGCATAACCTTCCCTTGAGGTCCTAAAGGAGTTTCAGCACTCACCTCTCGTATTACTCTTAGGACAAGCATATATTTACATGTATTAGATTTAAGGGGTTAATGTGAACAGCGATCTTCTTGATGAGGATAGTTGGTGAACGTTCTACATGTTCACGAGTTATATGCCCAGCTCATCATCCAATTTGTGACTAGACTAGTGCCATGTGTAAGAGCCCGACCATGCCCAGGAGTTGTCTGTAGAGGGGCGAGGACTTAGCCTTGATTTGCCTACCGAGCCAGGAGCGAGTGCAGTACCAGAGACTACAGCTCGCTCGTAGTGCCGGTATAGTAGAGTAACGTAATTTATCTGTCCTTGTGTTCTCTGCAGTCTTTTCCTGGGTTCTCGCTTTCGGTGCTGGGACTCGTTGTTCCTGTGACTTGGCCTGCTAGCTAGAACACATGGGGATGATGAGTGGGTGATATCTTTATTTTACTATGCATTGCAGCTCTCTTTAAGTTTATGTATGTAACACTTTACAATACACATTACTCACACACAAGACAACACTATTAATACTTTCATGTATCAATTAACTGCACTGTCGTTTTGCTGCTGTGTCCGGAGTTCTATTGCGTAGGGCGCATACGGACTCAGAGGGGAGACAGAGTGAGAGAAGCGAAGTAGCCTATGCGGTAGTAGGCTACCGGCGCAGTACTGTTGCCTGCAACCTTTTAGTTATTCCAAGTATAGATTCATTCTTATAATAAGTGACTACTATTTATGTTCCTTCCATGTGTATTATTAGGTATCTACTGGATCATGAACATCTTGTATGCTACATGCTAGTGCATGTTAGTAGGGGACAGTTATTCTAGTGCACGCGCTTTCAAATAGGCGTGTACATTTGTCATTTAGCATTTCACTGTCATACCTTTAGCCTGCTTCTATTCTACATTATTAGAGGCTTAATATTAACGTAGTTTCTTGAGTATTGCATTTCTTTAGTAATAACGTAACCTATAAATGTCTGAGGGAGTTTAGCCTCATAGCCTACCCCTGTTGTACACTTTCGCCGAGTTAAGGTACCTCGTTACCATAGACGATAACTCTGTAGGGCGTTGGTGCTTTTGTTGTCTGGAGCATATAGTATTTGGGACTGGAATCGAGCGTGTCGTTGTCACATAAGCCATTTCTGTCCTACGATCAAGAATCCCGAATATGTATTGCCGATCCAGCCGTAACAATACCTTCACACACATCCTCATCGTACTTTCCTGACACTATCTTAAAAGTCTCTATCATATCCCCTCTCTTTCTCCTATATGCCAGTGTCGGAAGCCCCAGTGTCCTCAACCTCTGCTCATAGCCCGCGTTCTTCAACGTTGGTACCAGCTTGCTAGCTCTCCTCTGCACTTTCTCCACTGCTTCTATATCCTTTACCATATATGGAGCCCACACCTGGTTTGCATATTCCAGGTGCGGCCTAACCAGCGCTGTATATAGATTCCTGAAGATTTCTTCGTCAAGTGACACAAATGTCCTTATCAGCCCTACAATTCTATTGGCTTTGTTTATCTTTTCCGCTAAATGTTCCGAGAAATTTAACTTATTGTCTATCACTACTCCTATATCCCTTTTCTGCACTCACTTCCTCCATCGCTTCATACATACTGTATCCTACCTTGTCTATCTTGCTGGTCCCAATCCGCATGTACTTGCATTTTTTTGGATGAAAAGGCATTAACCAATGCTCAGACCATCCCTTCATGCCCTCCACATCTCCTTGAAGCAAACCCATATCTTCCTTACTCCTCACTCTTCTATACAGTTTAGTGTCATCTGCATACAGGTATACCTCACTTCCATTAGTTATAACTTCAGGCAAGTCGTTGATAAATATAACGAACAGCAGTGGTCCCAACACAGATCCCTGAGGTACCCCACTTGTAATTTCCCTCCACCCCGAGCCTATTCCATTCACCAGTACCCTCTGTCTCCGATCTTTCAGGAAGGCTTCTATCCATTTCACACATTTCTCCCCTATATTATAGCTTCTAACTTTCTCTATTAACCTTTTATGTGGGACCTTATCGAAGGCCTTCATAAAATCGCAATATACTACGTCTATTACATCACCATCTTCTAGAATTTGCATCCAATCATCTACCACCTTAATTAGCTGTAGTACCGTCGACCTCCCCGGCAAGAATCCGAACTGTCTCCCACTGAAAAGTTGGTTTGACTTCATATGATCCATTATTCCTTCTCTAATTACCGTTTCCATTAGTTTACACACAACACTTGTCAAACTGACTGGTCTATAATTCCCTGGGTCATTTCTCTTTCCCTTCTTAAATATAGCTGTTATGTTCGCCTCTCTCCAGTCCATCGGGATTTGTCCTGTATTAAACGATACCTCAAATAACATTTTCAATGGCTCTACTAACATCTCCCCTCCTTCCTTTATGATTCTTGGGTGTATCCCATCCGGTCCCGGTGACTTACTTCTGTTCATTTTTTCTATAGCCCTTCTTATTCTAGCATGGGAAAACTCTATTAGTTCTAGTGCCGGTGCCTGTTTGATGGAAATAGTAGGCACTGCATCCTCCGACTCCACTGTTAGTACCCCCCCAAAGTATTTCCCCAGCACCTCTGCTTTCTCCTTATCAGTCTCCGCTCTACTCCCATCATTCAACCCCCCCACCAGCTCTGGGATCCCTACTCTTCTTGTTAACTTTTCCTGAATGTACTTCCAGAATATTTTTGGATTATCCTTCACATTTCTAGCTATCTGTCTCTCCCTCTCCTTCACCCCCCTCCTTGTTTCCCACCTTATTTTATTATTTATTTGTCTGCATTCCAGATCCACTTCCTTAGTCTCTATACTAGACCCCCTGTTCTTTTTTAACAATTTTAATCTTTCCCACAATCGTTTCTTTCTTCTAATCAATATCCAAAGCTTTCTTTTCATTGGCAATTCTGGGTTAGTTCTTTTCCTCAATTTTGTTTTATCCTTATATTCCCTTACTGGTACACTTTTGGATACAGCATTCTCCAGTTTGACTCTAATTTTCCTCCACATTCCTTCAGCGTCTTCACCGTTCAAATAGTCCCCCCAGTCAATGTCCAAACACCGTCTCAGCAGCTCATAATCTGCTCTATCATACATGTATATTTTTCTATTGCTTCTATTATCCCTCTCCGATTTAATGTTACAACTAAAGCTTATACAGGCATGGTCACTACGACCTATAGGGCTATCCACATTAACATGTTCCACTATATCCTCTTCATTGCTAAAAATCAAATCAAGTACACTCCCCTGCGTCCCATCTCTATATCTTGTCATCTCTACAATATGTTGCGTTAAAAAACAATCTCTCACTTTCTCTATAAACTTATTTTCCAGGCTACCCTTGTCCCGCTGGAGTAGTACAATTTGCCCAGTTGATCCTTGGCAAATTGAAATCTCCAATCAAAATTTTATATTTGTTCTCTCTATTATCTATCTCCTCCATTGCTTTCAGTAGGTTATCATCCTCTCCCCTGCTATTATTTGGGCTTCTATATATAGAGGCAATTAGAATTGATCCTCTTACACATTTTACTTCAATACACAAATACTCACAATACTGCTGTCTCATATCCACCTCATTAACCTTGAGCTCTTTTCTTACATAAATAAACAGTCCTCTTCCAACCTCTGCTCTAATAGCATTTCTCTCATATAACTCCAAACCCTCCAAACTATATTCCACCAGTTCCCTTTCAATTCTAACATTTTTTGGTCTTACTTCCTGTAGGGCTATGACATCAGGTTTTTCCTCTTCATCCTGCAACCTACATATCAGTTCTCTTTTCTTGTCCTGAGTAAACACATCCACATTACTAAACATAATCCTTAATCCATCTACCATTCCTTCTGCAATTACACCATCCCGCTCCTCCAGTCCGTACCCTACTCCCCTGTTAGCACTACTGGGTCTGCCTCTTTGTCTCCTGTCTCTCCCTGTGACACCTCCACCCCGTTCTCCTCCTCCGTCACAACTCTCATCACATTCTCTCCCCTCCCTGATCTCCCCCTCCTTTCTACTCTTATAAACCACTTCCTCACATTTCCGTCCCTCACTCTCCAGTAAAAATTTCTCTTATCCTCCTCATCCAACTTTCCATTATTTTCATCAGCCTTTTCTTGTAATTCCTTAATTTTTTTCCTTTGTTCTATACTCAAATCCTTCTTTAGTCTTATGTGTTTCAGTTTATCATTTGTATTTAGCCTCCAACTAAAATTTGTCACAGTCTCCGCCACTACCCTAGTTTTAAACTGTACCCTTATAGGTCTCATCTCTCCCCTTTTATATCTACCTATCCTACTGATCTCCTCCACCTGCCCTTCCCATCCATATTCGTCCTCATCCACACCTTTCAAGACCTCCTTCACTGTCTCCATATCCCTCACTTTTCTCACTCCATTATCATTCATATGAGTCTCTATATCTCCATACAAGATTACACCCCTATCCCTGTCCATGGCCTCCCTCACGACACTCTCCTTGTTCTTCATGACCCCTACAACTGCACTCTCAAAACTTTTTTTGGTCATATTCATTTCTTCCTTTTGCTCTTTCATAATATCCTCCAAATCCTTGACTTTTTGTTTACCTACCACCGTCCATGCAGTCGACTCCTTTACTTCCGTGAAACGTCCTTCGTATTCCTTCAGCTGCTCCTTCAATGCCATATTCTCTGCTCCCAGTTCATCTACCCTTTTCAATACCATCTCTAGGCTGGTAAGATGTGGTAAGCTTTGTGTGGTAAGTTATCTCCTCATAATATGTATTTATAAGTATTCTCCTCAAATAATATGTATTTATTGGATATACAGTAAAAGTCCGTTAATCCGACGACCGATGATTCGAATCTCCCAATAGTCCGAATTTTTCAATTTGAGGCCAAATCCGAATTCACCCAATGGTCCGAATTTCAAGAAGTTGGTCCGAATTTCAAGAAGTCCCAAAGTCCCCTTTTTGAGGCATTAGGCCACTCAAATGACACATAATGGAGCACACACATATCATATGTTCATGAATTCACTTTAAAAGTTTACCATTGTCATTGTAGCCTATTACCTACTTCAAAACATTCAGATTAATGGTCAAAGGAAGCTACTGATATAAACGTAAACACCTTCTTCTTCTTCCACATCGTCTGCTAGAGAGTTTGTTTTGCTCTTGAACGCATCCTTGGGACGCTCCGATGCGCTACTGGCTTGCACCGCATTTTCTGCAAGCGCATTCAGTCTTGAGCTTGAAAACGCACCTTTGGATGTATTAGCCTTGAGCTTGAAAACGCACCTTTGGACGTTCCGATACGCTACTATTTATAGTTCAGTGATCGGAGCGTCCCAAGGGTGCTTTCAAGACAACAAGACAAGGGTGCTTTCAATACTATAGGTTTGACTCCTGTAAGGAGATAAAGAAAACCTAATATTTAGTAGTGGCCCCGTAATCATTGACGAACATGCCTATTACATAAGGCATCCTCTTCAAACACTAATCCGCCGTAGTTTGAATCTACCGCGCAGAGCATTTAAAAACTGAGGAGCCTTCATCATGAGCGCACGCGACCTCACTCATGGCTTCAGTCATTATGAATTGGGTTCTCACTACGAAAAAACTTCGTAAAAAATAAAAACAAAAAGAAAATAAGAATAACTATCTAATAAGCTTTCCATCATATCGTGGATGTACTTGTGTGGATCTCTGACCAGACGCTGATTCAGGCGTCATTCCTCCTTCACTGACATATCAAGTAAACCAAGATCCTTAATACATCAACGAATGGGAAGGGGACGGTCGGGAGGGCCCCAGTCGTCAATGATTACGGGGCCACTACTAAATATTAGGTTTTCTTTATCTCCTTACAGGAGTCAAACCTATAATTTATTAGTGGCCCCTCCATCATTGACGAACATGCCTGATTTCTAAGACTGGAGGGGGACATTCGTAATCATATCATAACTCTAGAAAAGTAGATAATAAAAACAACCACATAGTATTCTTATTCTTGAAAATATATTTAATCTTTGGCATCGCCGAAAAAATACAAGAAAAAGTGGGTTCAGGCAGGTGCGTGCTTCAAAGAAGCCTGCCTAACAAAATAGGTAACCCTAAAGATTCTGAACACAGATCTATAGTTACAAAGGCACCCCACTCAACGAGTGGTGACAAAAAATAACAAGTTATAAGCTTATATGTGCACATCATAAACCCCAACACAATCGTGGAGATACATTGCAAAGGATCTCCACTGATTCTAAAATTAAATTGCTTTCGCATTTAACACTACTATAACAACCCTGTTGTTTTGTACTAACATTGTACTAGCACAATTTCCCTCTGAGAAATTTTATATATCACCTTAACCTTAAATTGTATCACAGCTCTCATACTCCGGAGGGGTCAAGGGTGTCCTATGTCAACTGACTGCACCCCTCCCCCCCCCCCCCCTTTGTGAAAATAAACAAAAGTGACTGTAGGGCCACCTAGACCCTCTGCCTTAAAGCTATACATGGTAAGGAAGGTTTGTCTAGAGCAACTGACAAGTATCTAGACAAAAACGTATGATTAGACGCCCACAAATGAGTGGACGCGATATCTTCTACTGAAAAGTTTTTCAGGAAACGTAAAGAGGCTGCCCATTTGCGTAAATCGTGGGCCCTACCCACTACGCCGGGATTACTCTCTTTAATGACTTCGACCAGAAGAGAGGCTAATCGCCGTTTAAGTAAGCGTTTACCCGTACTTGCTACCCATAAAGCACCTTGGGGGTTTAGAGGAGCTACTCTTAAATATTTGGTTAGGGCTTGCACTGGACATAGATTATGATGCACCTTTCCCCTTTTCAATGCTGGCACCGTGAACTCTGAAAACATGTGTGCACTGCTCATTCTTGGCTACAAAACTTGGGGAAGGCGCAATGTAAATACACTCGTTAAGTCTACCAAACCTAAGGCAATTGGGTGTGTTGCTCATCGCCGCCAGCTCAGACACTCTGTTCCCGGTGGCCAAAGCCATAAGGAAAACCGCCTTTTTTAAGATTAAAGCAAAGTCTGCAGTATTTTGGTACAGACGAGAGTGAAGTAAAGACAAAGCTTTGTCGAGAGACCAAGTAGGCATGAGCTGACGGGGAGGTGGGCGAAGTTTAAAACAAGCTCTCATAAAACCTGTTTCTTCCGCCATCGGTATGGAGAGACCTGTAAGGTCTAAAAAGGGCACTCTAATTGCAGTTAAGTGATTTTTTAATGTTACCACCGATAAATGTTTCTGTTCAAACAGATAATTCAAGTAATTGAAAATTAAAGCCACTGACGGCACAGTCTGTTCCGTTCTGACAATCCAGGAAGTAAAGGCTTGCCAATGTGAGTGATACTGACGTTTCGTAGACTGAGTATATTGATTGATTAACTTATGAGTCACATCTCTACCGTATGGTGCCAGCCACTTGGCCTTCTGAATGTCCATAATGCAAAAGTCAGCGAGGTCGCTAGGTTGCCAATCGTGTCTAAGTGGAAATACCCGACCGGGAGCGATACCGGGTCCGGGCACCACGTTTTCAATTGCTGGTACCACAACTGCGCCGGCCACAGGGGCGCTATTAGCGAGACTAAGCCTCGATAATCTCGTAGTTTGTTCACTACGTGGCACATTAGTGACGCATCTGGCGGTGGAAACAGATAGATGGAGCTCCATCTGTTCCAGTCTGTCACTAGGGCGTCTGGCCCCCCTGCCGGCGTTATCGACCGGCGGGTGAGGTATAGAGGGAGTTTGTGAGTCTCCTCGGACGCAAAAAGATCCACTTGTGGATGGAAGTGCTCTGCAATCATTAGGTTGAAAATGGGTTGCTTGAGCTCCCATTCTACTGTTGTGCTCTGTCTCCGGGACAGAGCGTCTGCCCAGACGTTTGCTACGCCTGGGAGATAAGATGCGTGAAGGTAAATTTCTAGTCTGTTGGCTAGAGTAAAAATCTCTTCCGACACGTTTAGCAACCCCCTGGACCTTGTTGATCCTTGCTTCTGAATACAGTGAACCGCATTCAGATTGTCCATTCTGAAGGCCACCGACTTGCCCCGTAATGTCGAGCCGTGAGCCTGAAGGAAATACAAGGGGACTAGTAATTCTTTGACATTGATGTGAGAGATTTCTAAGTGGGACCAAAGCCCCTGACCCTGGTGCCCCTGATTTGATTGAAATCCCCAACCTATTGTGCCTGACGCATCCGTGTCTATCCATACCGTTGGTGGAGGAGAAATCCATGACATTACTGAGTACAACGTTTCCCTCTTTGCCCAGACCGCTAGTAAGGTGTGGATTAATTTCGGGATGGGCCATAATTTTCCCGCCGGTAAGAGCGGGAAATATTTGTTGCCTTCCAATATTAGTCGTTTTACTTTCAACCGGCCCAACTTGACAGTTAGTTGAATCCAGTTGAGAGAGCCGACCAGAGATTCCCAGACTCTTCGCGTCGTAGTCAGACTGTGAAGAAACATGAACAGTTTCCTGCGAAACCTGTTGCGATTGTCCACACTCTGACTCAGAGTGAAAGCGGCTGTGTCCCAGACCAGCCCTATCCACTGAATTACTCGTGAGGGAACAAGGTTTGACTCTACCAGATGTACCTTGAAGCCTAGAGTTTTGACATGATTTAAAATTATATTGACATGTTTTATGCATAAATGTTGTGTCTCTGCCCCCACCAGCCAGTCGTCCAGATACCACAACACTCTGATCCCCTGTTTTAACAATGGCATCAGGGCTTGCCGGACTAATTTCGTGAATAATCGAGGTGCTAGGTTCAAACCGAACGGCATCCTTTGAAAAACAAAATTTTGGTGCCTGATCCTTAAGGCCAAAAACCTTTGAAATCTTTTGTTGACCGATACGTGCCAATAGGCGTCTGTCAGGTCTAGTGAGCACATCCAACCTCCCGGCGGAAGTGTTAGCCTGATTTGGTGTACTGTTAACATTCTGAAAGATTCGTTGTGAATGTGAAGGTTCAGGTAAGACAGGTCTACGACCGGCCTCATCTGAACACTGTCCCTTTTGGGAACCAAAAATAGTTTGGACGTGAATACAGGGTAATTTGGGGGGACCGGGATGATGACATTCTTGGCAATCATTTCCTGGACCAGTGACTCCACCTCTAAAGAAACAAAATTCGCCGTTGTCGGCTGACGTAAGCGAGGTCGCCGGAGCCACCGCCAAGTGATGCCTTTGCGAGCCACCATCCGTGCCCAAGTGTTTAATGGCCATGCCTGGTGACACGTTCGGAACGACCCAGTTAGCAGACAAGGGTTCGCCGGCTGTACTACCCTCGGGTCCTCCGGCCTTAAAGTTGGCACCGGGAGTGAGAGAGACTTTAGTTTTTTGATGGTGGGGTTGGTGGTGTTGGACGCTTTGCCGGCTGGCTGGTGCTGGCTGATGACTGGCCCTGACCTGGCTTCTGCTGGCCGCGTCCTCTCTGACCTGAAAACCTGCCCTGTCTATGCCTGTACTGACCTTGGAGGGAGTGGGAAGATTTAGGCGGAAGAAAGGGTTTAGATCCCCCTGGCTGAGCTTTCGAAGTTGGCCTGGGTTTGGGAAAGGTAAATGTAGGTTTCTTAGAGGGGGTGGGACTGTGCTTAAAAGCCTGTGCCATATTGAACACCGTTCTCCACACTTCAGGGGACATTAGAGAGGGAGTAAGCACTGGTGACATGACCACCTGATTCGCAATGCGATCAGGTAGCTTGCGAACTAAAGACATTCTGAGATCTTGTCTTGCTCGTACCGCCTCAAGCAAGGCGGTGCGTATGTCACCCAAGGATTGGATTGACGACTGGAGGAGCAGTCGCCGGGACAATTCAACCGATCTTCTGGCATCCGCATCTGCGATTGCCTGAGTAGACCGTAGTAAAGACTTAGCTACCTGTTGAGACACTATGTATTGGGAGAACAGGCGAAAAGCTTTCCCCTGAGCCTAAATTCTCTGTCTAGGTGAGTAGGGGTAGGGGTAGTGAAAGGGTCTTTCAGCTCACAAAGATTAATTTTAGGGGCAGCTAGGAAAGAAAACAAAGCTGACGGGACTCCGCCTGCAGACCCTACAGGCATAGAGAACCATGAATGAGTGTCTTGAGGGATCTGGTGGGAAGATTTCGAAGTAAATGTTGTTGCAAAGTTTTGAGCCTCTATTTCCCAATCCACCCAAGGTCCTGGACCCAACTGCCCCACCTTCAAAACTGGATTAGCTGCTTCGTCTGTGACGGTCTGTAAATCAAGTTCAGGAGTGAGAGCTGACAGAGTCTTAATATCGTTAAACCCATCCAGCTTAGACCAGTCTGAAAATAGCTTTGAAGCTGAGGCAGGGGGTAAAGCTGGCTTAGTAGCATACACAAAATAGTCTTGGTGATAATAACTAGGTATAGCCTTAATGTTTACATCTAGTACATTTCCCAAATTATCCAAGGCCCTTAATTTCTTTGATTTATTGCCTTGGATGACCCACTCACTCGGTACTGGGAGCTCCCCTGACAAGGTAGGCTGGGCCAGCTCTGGTTTAGTGGGGGTCAAAAGGACCCAAGACTCGTCTGGTCCATAAAGCAAGGGCATGGCTACCTTTCTAATAGGTGCTTTGTCTAGAGGGGGTGGATTAACATCCGTGATGACCCTGACATTGGAAGTTGTTAATGCCGCCGGAGCAGGCTTGGTAGCAACTGAAGTTGACAGAGTGGGGGGGTTAGGGATCTTAGATAAGACAATCGAAGTCATCAGAGGCCGTACCGTAGAACTTGTCGTGGGAGCCCCCAAGCCGATCGTGGGGGCCTCCTGTTGTTGGCCAAAAAATCTAGATAACGCCTGAGTAAGCAGCCCATTAATTTCTTGCGCAGTCACAAATTGATTTGAAGATGAACTTGCGGGTGAAACATTAATATCCTGCTCGGCGTCTAAGCCTGAGCCCGACTCTTGCCCTTCCATTTCCGACATTATTGAAACTTCGTCTTTCTCTTCCTGGGAAGATCCCCCCGAACCCGGGGTACTTTGCTGCCAAGACAAGTCAGGAATAGAAGATGGGATCGCCGCGTCCCTGTGAACATCAGCTACTGTGTGACTCATTTGAGTCGAACGTGGGCGGTCGGACCCTGGCTGAGCAAACCGCCAAACCCCGAGGCCTTGGACTACACTCTCTTGAGAGTCGGACACGTTATCACGAGGTGAACCCCCCCCCGAATTTTCTAATTCCAGGGTCAAAATATTTATGGGTAAATCCTTTTTAAGGCCAGGCACCGCACTGGACCCCTGAGACTTAACACAAACTCTGTCTGGGGTAGAGGTCTGAAGAGAGGCACTAGGAACTGGTGAATGTAGGGAGGACTTTCTTTTATGTGAATCCTTTTTGGAGGATTTATGGCTACGGTGTGACCGTGAACTATACTTAGATTTCGAGGAATCCTCGCCGTGACCACTGGTGGAACTTTCTGTCTTACTCTTCTTACTCGCTGGTGAAGAGGCAAGACTAGATGACGGTCGTCTGAGAGGTGACCTGGACCGAGATCTCGCCCGAGAAGATGAGGCGGATGCCGGGGGTGTAGGCTCTCGTGGACGTTTGGGTGTAGCTGCAGAAGATACAGAACCCTGACCAGTCTCCGCCGGTGTACGACTCGTGACTCTAGAGGAACGTTTAGGGGAGGGTGTTCGAATAATAATTTATCCCAAAGAGGGACGTTATCACATTGAAGTGATTTATGAGCAACAATGGTAGTGTAGGCTGACATCTGTTGCCTTACTTCTCGTAACGCTACTGCTGCGGTCTTATCATTATCGCAAAGGACTTTTATAGCTAATTGGGAGCAAAAAGAACAATTACGCATAACCCAGAGACCCCTTGAACGGTCTAGACATTTAACACACCTTATACAAAGGGTATGCGCAAAAATAGGGATACCAGCACAAGCAGGGGTAGTGCATAAAGCAAAGACTGGGGCCACGGTCGCCATGACAGAGACTGGTGTGGAAACTACCGCCGGGTCTGTATTGGTCCGCCGGAGCCCAGCTCTGGAAAAAAAGAAATTTTCCAGGAATTAATGCTCATAAGGTTAATCCAACATGTTCGCACACAAGTGTTAATAGCCCACCGGATAACGAGATGTGATGACACAACGAACACAGCTCGCTACGCGGCGGGGTTTCAGAATATCTAAACAAATCTTTTGAAGAAAGTGAAGAATACCCTCTGACATAATATCGGTCCAGCATGGCGATTATAGTCTTTCTGGTGGTGACTGTTTCAAGATTCAATAATGGAACAAAAACAACCTCCCATAAAGACGCCGGCCCTTGAAATATTTTTGAATAATAACACAGGGCAGGCTGACACGAGATCTGATTTCTAACGAATTGTCACAAAAAGATCGTCGTAAAATTGAAGGCGGCGATAACTAAATGTATCACTGAATTAAGTAGTTAAATCGAAAATGAATTTGAAAAATCCTTAGTTCCTCCAACTCGGAGCACCCGCCGGGTGTGAAAAAACGATTTTTAACCCCAATTGAACCTTCAATTGCCGTAAAATAAAGGCGGCGATACATACAGTATTGCTTAAAATGGAATGGTTAATTTTACAGAATGACTTAATTGTTTATCCCACCCTTCCAAGGTACACCCGCCGGGTGAGATGTCAAAACGTTAACCCCATAAGTTCCTTTCCCCACTTCTTTGTAAAAGATCGCCGGGGAGGAAAGCCCTTAACAACAGCTAGGTTTTTCATGTGGTTTTGTAAAACCTGGTAGAAAAACTACATAACGTATGTTCGCAAGAACAAAGTTTTATAGATGGGAACAGCCAGTCCGCCGGGAAGCAAAGTGGGCCTGAAACCAGGTACCAACAGAGACGCAGTCCTGGAGAGCCACAGACACCTCATCGCCGGGGACACAAACCTGTGTTAAAAACCACGTGTGGCCTAACACGGCTCTCGGCCGGGTTTTATCATGGTGAAACCGAGAAAAAACCCGCCGGAAGGACACCCACCCCGATCAGACACCATCTGAACGTACACTGTACACGAAGGAAGCCACGCACGACTAACCTAAGTTCACACAATAATCCGTGGAATTAGCCAATACACAACTAAACCAGGAAACAAACATAGTCCGAGGAATTAGCCAATACACAACTAAAACCCGGATACACATGACACAGTAGGGCATATTTATACATAATAAACAATAACACTTGTACATGTGGCAAAACTACGAGCGGCTGGCTAGGCCTAAGTAGACGGAATAGGAAAAGTTGAAATATACACAAAACACTGGGAATATCACAACAGGAACCACCGCCAACACACCACTGTAGAAAAACTTCCGACAAAGGGAAGACTGACTCGGAACCCAGAAAAAACTTCACTAAGTGAAGAAAATAACACAGGGAACGTCAGAAGCAAAGCTTACCTCATCAGAAAGATAAAAGGCAGCAATAATTAACGCGTAATGAAAGCCGCCTGCACCACAAGCTAACTAAACTGTGAAAAAGTTCACATGTCCACAACAGGACCACGAGGGTACGTCCGAAATAGACGCCCCAAACACACGACTCCAAATACACTGCACTGCGGGCAACCAGCCCAGGACACTCCTGCTACGCATATCCTAACCTTACTCGATACATCCCGGAGTAAACAAATGAGAAAAAACTCACTAGGGACGCAACAAATGCGGAACCAGCGGAGCGTGGGGAGACACGTCCGGGCAGGCTGAGCGCAGAGCAGAGAAGGAGGAATGACGCCTGAATCAGCGTCTGGTCAGAGATCCACACAAGTACATCCACGATATGATGGAAAGCTTATTAGATAGTTATTCTTATTTTCTTTTTGTTTTTATTTTTTACGAAGTTTTTTCGTAGTGAGAACCCAATTCATAATGACTGAAGCCATGAGTGAGGTCGCGTGCGCTCATGATGAAGGCTCCTCAGTTTTTAAATGCTCTGCGCGGTAGATTCAAACTACGGCGGATTAGTGTTTGAAGAGGATGCCTTATGTAATAGGCATGTTCGTCAATGATGGAGGGGCCACTAATAAATAATATAATATAACAGAGCACATCACAAAAGGAAAATTACAAGAACTTCTCAGGGAAGTGCCGTTGTTAAGGCATTACTTCCCGAACCACATCTGATCTTAAAGAGCAAGACAAACTCGCTAGTAGACGGAAGAAGAAGAAGACGTTTATATCAGCAGATTCCTTTGACCATTAATCTGAATGTTTTGAAGGTAGGTAATAGGCTACAATGACAATGGTAAACTTTTGAAGTGATTTCATGAACATATGATATGTGTGTGCGCACCATTGTGTCATTTGGGTGGCCTAATGTCTCGATGTTTTCGTCATACACAGGTTCATAGGGGTAAAGTCCGATAATCCGAAAAATCCACAAATCCGAACGAGGGCCGGTCCGCTGCCCTTCGGATTAACGGAAGTTTACTGTATTAGGAAGGGAAGAGGATGTGTAGATCAGATTTTTACCCTGAATTGTGTTGTGGAGAAATATCTGGAGAAGCAACAAAAGGTGTATGTTGCCTTTATGGACTTGGAGAAGGCCTATGACAGAGTGGATAGAGAAGGTTTGTGGAAAGTACTTAGAATATACGGAGTAGATGGCAAGTTGCTAAAAGCAGTGAAGAGCATGTATGAGGGTGCAAAAGCTGCAGTACGTGTGGAGAATGAGCAGAGCGAGTTCTTTGACCTGAATGTTGGTTTGAAACAGGGTTGTGTGATGTCCCTGTGGTTGTTTACTGTATATATGGATGGAGTCATGAAAGAAATACTATCAAGAGCAGTGGATGTTGGTGTATCGCTGAAAAGGGAGGGAATTGAGTGGAAGCTACCTATACTGCTGTTTGCGAATGATACAGTTCTGACGAGTGATAATGAATGGGAGTTGCAGGGTCTGGTAAATGAGTTTGGAACAGTGTGCGAAAAACGGAATTTGAAGGTAAATGCGGGGAAGAGCCAGGTTATGGTCTTCGAAAGGGGTGAAGTCACAGAGTGTGAGGTGAAGCTGAATGGTCAGGCTATGGAGATCGTCAACTCTTTTAAGTATCTGGGCAGTGTGTTGAGTAAAGATGGGACTATGGATGAAGAAATGCGGGAGAGGGTACAACAGGGGAAGAGGGTTGTAGGAACGCTGAAAGCAGTAACAAGAAATAGGGTGGTCAGTATGGAAGTGAAGAAGTCCTTGCATGACAGTGTGGTAATCCCGACACTGACTTACGGAAGCGAAGCATGGACGTTGGTTGAGAGACTCAGACCAAGAGTGAGAGCAGTGGAAATGAATTACAGTAAACTTCCGTTAATCCGAAGGGCAGCGGACCGGCCCTCGTTCGGATTAGTGGATTTTTCGGATTATTGGACTTTACCCCTATGAACCTGTGTATGACGAAAACATTGAGGCATTAGGCCACCCAAATGACACAATGGTGCACACACACATATCATATGTTCATGAAATCACTTCAAAAGTTTACCATTGTCATTGTAGCCTATTACCTACTTCAAAACATTCAGATTAATGATCAAAGGAATCTGCTGATATAAACGTCTTCTTCTTCTTCCGTCTACTAGTGAGTTTGTCTTGCTCTTGAAGATCAGATCAGATGTGGTTCGGGAAGTACTGTAATGCCTTAACAACGGCACTTCCCTGAGAGGTTCTTGTAATTTTCATTTTGTGATTTTCCTTTTGTGACATGCTCTGTTATATTATATTGTATTGAAAGCACCCTTGTCTTGTTGTCTTGAAAGCACCCTTGGGACGCTCCGATCACTGAACTATAAATAGTAGCGTATCGGAACGTCCAAAGGTGCGTTTTCAAGCTCAAGACTAATACGTCCAAAGGTGCGTTTTCAAGCTCAAGACTGAATGCGCTTGCAGAAAATGCAGTGCAAGCCAGTAGCGCATCGGAGCGTCCCAAGGATGCGTTCAAGAGCAAAACAAACTCTAGCAGACGATGTGGAAGAAGAAGAAGAAGAAGGTGTTTACGTTTATATCAGTAGCTTCCTTTGACCATTAATCTGAATGTTTTGAAGTAGGTAATAGGCTACAATGACAATGGTAAACTTTTAAAGTGTATTCATGAACATATGATATGTGTGTGCTCCATTATGTGTCATTTGAGTGGACTAATGCCTCAAAAAGGGGACTTTGGGACTTCTTGAAATTCGGACCATCGGGTGAATTCGGATTTGGCCTCAAATTGAAAAATTCGGACTATTGGGAGATTCGAATCATCGGTCGTCGGATTAACGGACTTTTACTGTACTTAAGAAGTGCGTGCGGAGTAACATGGAGGGATAGGCAGACTAATGAGGAAGTAAGAAGGAGGTGTGGTGTGGAGGTAGATGTGCTGGAAAGTGTGAATAGGAACAACTTGAGATGGTTCGGCCATATGGAACGTATGGAAAGCGAGAGAATGACTAAGAGGGTGTACGAGAGCGAGGTGGAGGGACAGAGAGGGAGAGGTAGACCGAAAGAGAGGTGGAAGGATGGAGTGAGGAAGTATATGAACGAAGGCGGTGCTGGTTGGGGGGATGGGCGTCTACTGACTGGGGACAGAGGTGCATGGGGGCGATTCGTTCGTGTCCACCCCTTCAAGGATCACGGCGTCGGGCAATAGATAGATAGATAGATTTGGGGGGAAATGGGTACTTTATGGGTGACTGGACGAATATGTGGTAAAAGTGTGGTACCGGTACCGTCGGTACCACACTTTGTTCCACATTCGTCCAGGTCCGTCACCGTATCTGTTTAATCATTTGGTCCATATTAACCCTTCAAACCCGGTTGGTACTCACGTGTACCATTATTTTTTGCCCCCAGGAACCCGGGTGGTACTACATAGTACCAGTGGTTGAAAGCCTGTGAGCTTCGTGTGCGAGGCGTCGGTCCGACGCCTCGGTCCGACGCATGTAAACAACAGCCGGCTGGACCGACGCTCCGCATCTCCGGCCACAAGAAGGAGAGCGTCGCTTGTTCGTGTGTGCCTGTATGTTGTTGTTCAGTATCGAAAAGTGGTGTAAAGTGGCTGGTTTGGCCATAAAGTTATCTCCAATGAAATCATCATCACAGCTCACCCAGTTGACTTAGAGAGCTCTACTTAATGCCATTCTACAGGTAAATAACACAGCTACGCTTGGGGATGCGCGGGAATGCGGGAAGCAGTCTGATTAACGAATATACGGTAGCCTAGCCAGACGTTTTTCGGCCAAAACACCCGGATTTCGAGGAATATATATATAATACATAGCCGGGGCCGGAGGGTTAATGTCATAAAGTAGGTCAAAATAATGGCTTGAGGGTCCAAGATGGCCGAGTCTGGTACGACCTAAGCCTATTTCCCATTGAAACCTATGTTAACCCTTCCTTCCCGGATGCCCTCATGTACGCCCATAAAAAAGCATGTAACAGGTACCCGGAAGGCCTCATATGCACCCACGACGTCACAGCCTGTGAGCTTGCTGTGCGAGGCGTCGGTCCGACGCATGTAAACAACAGCCGGCTGGACCGACGCTCCGCATCTCCGGCCACAAGAAGGAGAGCGTCGCTTGTTCTTGTGTGCCTGTATGTTGTTGTTCAGTATCGAAAAGTGGTGTAAAGTGGCTGGTTTGGCCATAAAGTTATCTCCAATGAAATCATCATCACAGCTCACCCAGTTGACTTAGAGAGCTCTACTTAATGCCATTTTACAGGTAAATAACACAGCTACGCTTGGGGATGCGCGGGAATGCGGGAAGCAGTCTGATTAACGAATATACGGTAGCCTAGCCTAGACGTTTTTCGGCCAAAACACCCGGGTTTCGAGGAATATATATATAATACATAACCGGGGCTGGAGGGTTAAACACTGCCCACGTATCCGCGAAACCACGTATTCGCAGAAGGGGGCTGGTACGACCTAGGCGCGAATACCGGGAGTGCACTGTACAGTAAACCCTCGCTAACTCAGACTAATTGGGGGGGGGGAGACCACTTCCGAGATGTCCGAAGTCCGACTTATGTCCGACTTAAGAGAGGGAAAATTCCGAATTAGAAGTCAGAGAAAATTAAGATAACTTTTCTTTTCTTTTCTTTTTTTTTTTTCACATGTGAAATTCATCATATTAACCCTCTCACCACGGAAGGGCTCTTGAACGCCCATAAAAAAGCATATAACAGGTACCCGGAAGGCCTCTTGAACGCCCAGTGGTTGAAAGCCTGTGAGCTTCGTGTGCGAGGCGTCTGTCCGACGCATGTAAACAACAGCCGGCTGGACCGACGCCCCGCATCTCCGGCCACAAGAAGGAGAGCGTCGCTTGTTCGTGTGTGCCTGTATGTTGTTGTTAAGTATCAAAAAGTGGTGTAAAGTGGCTGTTTTGGCCATAAAGTTATCTCCAATGAAATCATCATCACAGCTCAACCAGTTGACTTAGAGAGCTCTACTTAATGCCATTCTACAGGTAAATAACACAGCTACGCTTGGGGATGCGCGGGAATGCGGGAAGCAGTCTGATTAACGAATATACGGTAGCCTAGCCTAGACGTTTTTCGGCCAAAACACCCGGGTTTCGAGGAATATATATATAATACATAGCCGGGGCTGGAGGGTTAATGACAAATACGAACCTTATTATGTTTTCAGGGACACTACAGTACATAGTAATTCATATTAACACAATAATTAAAAGGCACAGGCTTCAATTCATCCTAAAATCACTTAAAACCGAGTGAGAGAACATTGTAAACCGGACACAAAACCCGTTCAACACGGAAATTTCAGAGATATACAGGGACATTTCCGAGAGGCCGATGCCATTCCGAGAAGTGCGGGTTTCCGAGTAAAAAGAGTCCGAGTTAGCGGGGGTTTACTTTGTAAGGGAAAGTCCTCTGGGAGTTCTGGACGGGTAGTAAAATGGAGAAATTGGATTTTGGAAGCATTAAAGGTAACAAGGTTTTCTCTGCCCCAATTGGAAATAGTAGTTAGATCGGCGGATAAGTGTTCTATGGCTTCATTACGTTTGTCTTTGAGGGATTGCTGGCTGGGGTGTTCTGGAAATCTAGTTGAGTAGTGTAAGGTAGAGTCGTCTGCGTATGAATGGATGGGACTGGAGGTACAGTTGAGAAGATATTTTATGAAAATTAGAAATAGAATTGGAGATAGGACAGAGTCCTGAGGAACACCGGAGTTGATAGGATGAGGAAGTGAACGATGGCCGTCCACAACCGCAGCTATGGAACGACCGGAAAGGAAATTAGAGACAAAGGCACAGATGGAGGGATAGAAACCGAAGGAGGGTAGTTTAGAAATTAAAGGTTTGTGCCAGACTCTATCGAAGGCCTTCGATAAGTCTAGCGCAATAGAAAAGGTCTCACCGAAGTCCCGAAAGGAGGATGACTAAGAGTTAGTAAGATATGAAAGAAGATCACCAGTAGAGCGACCCTTAACCTAAGACGTGCGCACAGGGGGTAATAGACACCACACCCCTGTGCGCACGTATGATGATTTTGGGGCCCATTGCCAATATTGATAAAAAACTACATCAGCGTGTAGGGAATGTTAGCGCCCATCGGCCCATATATATTTGCCCCCCCCCAAAAAAAAATGTCTGGGGGAGGGGTGGGGGAGCGGTCCGTAGTTGGAAAATGTGGAGCGAATGGCACCGCGCGGCTAGATTGTCATCGAGCGGCGAGATTTCCTGGGCGAATATTCACGCGCCCAGGGGGTAGGAGGAGAGGGTGGGTTGGCGCGTAATATCGCGTATCTCTCCTTTTTTTAGCACTTTTATGCTATGTAGTGTACGTGTACATATCTGTACATATGTAGGCCACCCTAATAACCAGTAATATGCCGCATATAGACCAAATATTGCAATATATAAGCGAATTATCAATGAATTTCTAGGCTGGAACGAAGATGTGATTGAGGTTTGCCGGGAAAGAATGGGAGGAGAGGGTGTGTTGCGCCATAATATCACGTATATCTCGTATTTAGAGCACTGTCATGCTATAATAAAGACACGTACGTATGTAGGCATCCCATATAACAAGGAATATACCGCATATAGACCAATTGATACGATATTTACGCAAATTATGATTGCGTTTATGGTGACGGGAGACAAAAGGTGGGGGGGGGGGGAGGCAGGGAGGGACGGAGTGATGGAGGGAAGGAAGGAAGAAAGAAAGACAGCTGTGTGTACAATGTGGAGGCGCCCGAGGCATATGGATGTCTTGGGATTTCCAACCTTATAGTCTACCAGGTGTCTGATGTTCGTTGCCACCCAGAAGCCGACAGGGTGGAGAGAGAGTGTGAGAGTATTTACTTAGTAACATGAGTCATGAAGGAATGGAGAGAGAGAGAGAGAGAAAGTGAGACATGCGTACTGTATGTCGTTCGTATTACGGGTTTGACAACCCAAAGGGAAGGAAGGAAAACTAACTATTTAGTAATGGTTCCATAGTCAATGACGTGAGAGCCTTATATATATAAGGGCTCCCCGGAGACCCCCGTGAGGGTCCCGGAGAAAGCATAACGCGACCCAAATATATAAAAGTACATCGTAGGGTGAAACCTTTTACTTAGTTCCTAGGGAACGTCATTAAAAAAGGTAACCATTAGAAAAAGAAAGAAAATGTTTATGAGTAAAGATTAGAAACTATGAATGTAGTCTTACTAAATAAACTAGCGCGCCGTTATACAGTCTTTCCCTTGCACGCGTCCCCCAGCTGGTCACGCTGGGTTTATACGTCGTTCATAGTACAAAGTTGCGCATGTGCATGGGAAGAAGGAGGAGGGAGGGCCGCTTTACGTCATTGACTACGGAACCATTACTAAATACACTCGACCCTCGGTTTAACGGACCTCAATACAACGGATTTCGGATTTAACGGACTCAGTCTGTAGGCGGACAATCCATCTGGACCGGACCAAATGTCCGGTGCTGGATAATTTGTCCACTAAGTGGCAGGGCGAGTGACTCTTAGGCCTAGGCCTAGGCTATAGATACTCACAAAACCTGAACTGAGCTGCTTGGATAACGAGAATATCCCAGGCATATTTAATAAACATATATTAACCAAGTAATCTTGACCAAACCGATTCATATCTCTTGTGTAATGCTTTATTTATTAGTGGCCCCTCCATCATTGACGATTATTCCTATTACATAAGGCACCCTCTTCAAACACTCATCCGCCGTAGTTTGAATCTACCGCGCAGAGCATAAAAAATTGAGGAGCCTTCATCATGAGCGCACGCAACCTCACTCATGGTTCAGTCATTATGAAATTGGGTTCTCACTACGAAAAAACTTCATAACAAATAAAAAACAAAAAGAAAATAAGAATAACTATTCATAATCTTTCCATATAATCGTGGATGTACTTTGGATCTTTGACCAGACGCTGACTCAGGCGTCATTCTTCCTTCTCTGCTCTGCGCTCAACCTACCCGGACGTGCCTCCCCACGCTCCGCTGGTTCCGCATTTGTTGCGTCCCTAGTGAGTTTTTTCTCATTTGTTTACTCCGGGATGTATCGAGTAAGGTTAGGATATGCGTAGCAGGAGTGTCCTGGGCGGGTTGCCCGCAGTGCAGTGTATTTTGGGTCGTGTGTTTGGGGCATCTATTTCGGGTGTACCCTCGTGGTCCCGTGGTGGACGCGTGAAAAGTTTTCGCAGTTAGCTAGCTTTGTGATGTAGGCGGCTTTCACTACGCGTTATTATGCTTCCTTTTATCTTTCTGATGAGGTAGCTTTTTCTTCTCTGACGTTCCCAGCGTATTTTTCTTCACTTAGTGAATTTTTTTCTGGGTCCCGAGTCAGTTCTTCCCTTTGCCGGGAAGTTTATGCTACAGTGGTGTGTTGACAGTGGTTCCTGTTGTGATGTAATGGTTAAGGTGGCAAAAATATGTGTGTGATAACCCGGGTTCGAATCCCGGTGGATCATATATACTTTAATTAATTTCATTGGGGGTGTGGTGGTGAGATTAATAAAAATAATATTATTAGTAGGTTTAGGGATATTTCTTCGAGAGGCCGGTCTATATGATCTGTGCCCCATGAATATTCTTTCCTCTCACTTAAACAGTAGGCTACCATAGTGCGGTTGGGAGTATGAACATGATTAGATTAATATCCAGTATTCGAGAATGGATAATAAGTCGTAGGCGTGTGCATAAACCTTTAACCGTCCTGGTGGTGTAATGGTTAAGGTGGCAAAAATATGTGTGTGATAACCCGGGTTCGAATCCCGGTGGATCATATATACTTTAATTAATTTCATTGGGGGTGTGGTGGTGAGATTAATAAAAATAATATTATTAGTAGGTTTAGGGATATTTCTTCGAGAGGCCGGTCTATATGATCTGTGCCCCATGAATATTCTTTCCTCTCACTTAAACAGTAGGCTACCATAGTGCGGTTGGGAGTATGAACATGATTAGATTAATATCCAGTATTCGAGAATGGATAATAAGTCGTAGGCGTGTGCATAAACCTTTAACCGTCCTGGTGGTGTAATGGTTAAGGTGGCAAAAATATGTGTGTGATAACCCGGGTTCGAATCCCGGTGGATCATATATACTTTAATTAATTTCATTGGGGGTGTGGTGGTGAGATTAATAAAAATAATATTATTAGTAGGTTTAGGGATATTTCTTCGAGGGGCCGGTCTATATGATCTGTGCCCCATGAATATTCTTTCCTCTCACTTAAACAGTAGGCTACCATAGTGCGGTTGGGAGTATGAACATGATTAGATTAATATCCAGTATTCGAGAATGGATAATAAGTCGTAGGCGTGTGCATAAACCTTTAACCGTCCTGGTGGTGTAATGGTTAAGGTGGCAAAAATATGTGTGTGATAACCCGGGTTCGAATCCCGGTGGATCATATATACTTTAATTAATTTCATTGGGGGTGTGGTGGTGAGATTAATAAAAATAATATTATTAGTAGGTTTAGGGATATTTCTTCGAGAGGCCGGTCTATATGATCTGTGCCCCATGAATATTCTTTCCTCTCACTTAAACAGTAGGCTACCATAGTGCGGTTGGGAGTATGAACATGATTAGATTAATATCCAGTATTCGAGAATGGATAATAAGTCGTAGGCGTGTGCATAAACCTTTAACCGTCCTGGTGGTGTAATGGTTAAGGTGGCAAAAATATGTGTGTGATAACCCGGGTTCGAATCCCGGTGGATCATATATACTTTAATTAATTTCATTGGGGGTGTGGTGGTGAGATTAATAAAAATAATATAATTCAGTGCTTTTTGTTTATATTACGACATGTTTACTTTTATTTCCGTCTGCCTAGGCCTAGCCAGCCTCTCGTAGCTTTGCTACGAGTGTTATTGATTTATGTTATAAATATGTACTACTGTGTCATGTGTGTCCTGGTTTAGTTGTGTATTGGCTATTTCCACAAACTATTTGTGTGTTCTGGATTAGTTGTGTATTGGCTATTTCCACGGACTATTTGGGTGTCCTGGGTTAGTTGTGCTTTGGCTAATTCCATGGGCTATTTGGTGCGTTCAGATTGAATCTGAACGGGGTGGGTTGCCTTTTCCGGCGGGTTTTCTCGGTTACACCATGAAAACCCGGCTGGCTGCCGAGTTTTAATCACGCGTGGTTAAAATAGGCTTGTTTCCCCCGGCGAGTGGTGGCTTGAGGCTCTCCAGGACTGCGTCTCTGTGGTGGTGCCTGTGTTCAGGCTTACTGTGTTTCCCGGCGGGATGGCTTTACCCATTTAACTAAGTGTTCATGCGGACACTCGTTGAGTTTAGTTTTTCCCGGTTTTGCAAAGCCAGTAAAACTAGGCTATTTGTTGATTGGTCTTTCCTCCCCGGCGATCTTTTGCAAAGAAGTGGGGATAGGAATAATTGGGGTTAACGTTATACTTAAATTCACACCCGGCGGTTGCACCTCGGGAGGGTGGGATTAACTGATTTGCAATTCAGTGTAGTTGACCAGACAATTGAGGGATACGATAAAGTATCGCCGCCATTCAACATACGGCGATCTAGGACGCTTCGGGAGAAGCCAGATCTAGCATTTTGACAGGCTTCCCAGTTTTTGATCTGCGAGATAATACGGGGGCCGGCGTCTTTTTATGGGTTTTCCAGTAAACTTAATAAACACCACTGGGAAGACTGCGTCATTTATAAAAAAACATGCTGGTCTTTATATCATGTCAGAGGATATTCATAAATCTTTTGGACAGGTTAAGATATTCTGAAATCTTTAACTATGAACCTCCCGCGTAGCGAGCCGTGATAGTTGTGTATTACGTCTCGTTAACCGGCGGGTTATTCAACACTTGTGTTCGATCATGTTGGTGTAGCCTTATGAGCATTAATTCCTGGAAATTTTCTTTTTTCCAGGGCTGAGTTCCGGCGGGTCTATAGAGAACCTGGAGTAAACCCGGGGGTGGGTTCGTTTTCCACCAGTCTCTGTCATGGCTACCCTAGACCCTGTTTTTGCTTTGTGTGTTACACCCTCCTGTTCAGGTATCCCTATCTTTGCACACACTCTTTGCATTAGATATGTTAAATGTTTAGATCGCTCAAGGCGTTTGTGGGTGACGGGGAACTGTACCTTCTGTACTCAATTGAGTGTTAAAGTATTGCGAGACAATGATAGACCCGCGGCGGTCGCTTTACGGGAGGTCAGGCAGCTGTTGTCCACTTATGCTACCACAGTGGCTCATAAAGCGCTTCAATGTGATAACATAATTCTTTTGGATAAATTACTGATTGAGCACCCCCCTATTAAACGTACCTCTAGAGTAATTGTACGAAAGTCGGCAGAGACTGGGCAGGGTACAGCACTTACTCTGGCCCCTAGCACATCTAAGAGACCTCGTGAACCCACGCCCCCGGTGACAGCCTCCACGTCACGGGCGCGGTCCAGGTCGCCCCTCAGACAACAGCCGCCTAGTCACTCTTCTTCACCAGCGAGAAAGAAGAGCAAAGAGGAAAAGTCCAAGGGCAGTTCTAGTCTAATGCATCTAACTAACTCCCTTATACATTAACATAACTATGTCTTATTTGGACTTTTTGTAATCTATAAATAATTTCTAATGCGATGGAATTGAAAACAATATTATCCTTCTAGCACACAAATAATAACATGAAAAAGAGTCAATAAAAAAAGTCTCCTTTGTCTTTTCAGAACCAATTAAGTCTGTCTCATAATAGTTCGTGTTTATCGCTCACTCCCCCTCTGCAACTCTCTTTCTATGTATCTATCTCTCTAATGCATCTACGTAACTCCCTTATACATTAACATAACTATGTCTTATTTGGACTTTTTGTAATCTTTGAATCATTTCTAATGCGATGGAATTGAAAAATATAATATCCTTCCAGCACATAAACAAGAAATAAGATAGTCAACAACAAATATTCCCCCTTCTTCGAGTTCCGAGCGTCGGGAGATTTTATTTTATTTATTTACTGTAGTTTTTTTTTCCCCACGGTTTATTTTCGCCTTGAAAGTGTGTCTTCACAAATTGATTGGGAAATATTTATTAGTAGCCCCTCCATCATTGACGATTATGCCTATTACATAAGGCACCTTATGTAATAGGCATAATCGTCAATGATGGAGGGGCCACTAATAAATATTTCCCAATCAATTTGTGAAGACACACTTTCAAGGCGAAAATAAACCGTGGGGGAAAAAAAAAACTACAGTAAATAAATAATATAAAATCTCCCGACGCTCGGAACTCGAAGAAGGGGGAATATTTGTTGTTGACTGTATCTTATTTCTTGTTTATGTGCTGGAAGGATATTATATTTTACCAGCACATAAACAAGTGTCTATTACATAAGGCACCATGGTGATGGGCTGGTCTATCAGAGTGAGAGCTGAGCGATCTCTGCCATACCCATAGCTTACTCTGACTGTTCCTTTTACTTGTATATCTTCTAGATCTCAAGTGACGGCGTCTTTTCCGTGGATCGACCTCCCTACTGCCAACCTAAAAGTTGGCAGATTGGGAGTCAAAGCGTCACATTTTTCCCTTACCCCTCAACTTTCCCTTCATAATTGCTGAGGGGCACAGGGCCTTGGGTGGGGCTTTGGTTTCCCGGGCGTTTCCGCGCCCTCCTCGGCTCCCTGCCTTAGAGTGGCTTCGGTCACCCGGGCTTTGTTAGTGGTAAGCAGGGAGGGTTTTGTGGGGGCGCTCTACGGCCTTGGCCTTGCTCGGGACCTTGGGGCTGTTCGGCCAGGCAGCCTGGGGAACAACAACAACAACAACAACAACAACAACAACAACATAAACAACAACATAAGGCACCCTCTTCAAACACTCAAACGCCGTAGTTTTGAATCTACCGCGCAGAGCATAAAAAAATTGAGGAGCCTTCATCATGAGCGCACGCAACCTCACTCATGGTTCAGTCATTATGAAATTGGGTTCTCACTACGACAAAACTTCGTAACAAATAAAAAAGAAAAAGAAAATAAGAATAAATATTCATAAGCTTTCCATATACTCGTGGATGTACTTGTGTGGATCTTTGACCAGACGCTGACTCAGGCGTCATTCTTCCTTCTCTGCTCTGCGCTCAACCTACCCGGACGTGCCTCCCCACGCTCCGCTGGTTCCACATTTGTTGCGTCCCTAGTGAGTTTTTTCTCATTTGTTTACTCCGGGATGTATCGAGTAAGGTTAGAATATGCGTAGCAGTACTGTCCTGGGCGGGTTGCCTGCAGTGCAGTGTATTTTGGGTTGTGTGTTTGGGGCATCTATTTCAGGTGTACCCTCGTGGTCCCGTTGTGGACATGTGAACTTTTTCACGGTTAGCCAGCTTTGTGATGTAGGCGGCTTTCATTACGCGTTATTATTGCTTCCTTTTATCTTTCTGATGAGGTAGCTTTTTATTCTCTGACGTTCCAAGCGTATTTTTCTTCACTTAGTGAAATTTGTTCTGGGTCCCGAGTCAGTTCTTCCCTTTGCCGGGAAGTTTTTGCTACAGTGGTGTGTTGACGGTGGTTCCTGTTGTGATATAATTCAGTGCTTTTTGTTTATATTACGACATGTTTACTTTGTATTTCCGTCTGCCTAGGCCTAGCCAGCCTCTCGTAGCTTTGCCACATGTACAAGTGTTATTGATTTATGTTATAAATATGTACTACTGTGTCATGTGTGTCCTGGTTTAGTTGTGTATTGGCTAATTCCACGGACTATATATGTGTCCTGGATTAGTTGTGTATTGGCTATTTCCACGGACTATTTGTGTGTCCTGGGTTAGTTGTGCTTTGGCTAATTCCACGGTCTATTTGGTGCGTTCAGTTTGAATCTGAACGGGGTGGGTTGCCTTTTCCGGCGGGTTTTCTCGGTTACACCATGAAAACCCGGCTGGTTGCCGAGTTTTAATCACGCATGGTTAAAATAGGCTTGTTTTCCTCGGCGAGTGGTGGCCTGAGGCTCTCCAGGACTGCGTCTCTGTGGTGGGGCCTGTGTTCAGGCGTACTGTGTTTTCCGGCGGGCTGGCTTTACCCATTTAACTAAGTGTTCATACGGACACTTGTTGAGTTCAATTTTTCCTGTTTTTTGCAAAGCCAGTAAAACTAGGCTGTTTGTTGATTGGTCTTTCCTCCCCGGCGATCTTTTGCAAAGAAGTGGGGATAGGAATTTTGGGGTTAACGTTAAAAATTCACACCCGGCGGTTGCACCTTGGGAGGGTGGGATTAACGGATTTGCAAAATTCAGTGTAGTTAACCAGACAATCGAGGGATACGATACGTATCGCCGCCATTCAACATACGGCGATCTAGAATGCTTCGGGAGAAGCCAGATCTAGCATTTAAGACAGGCTTCGCAGTTTTTGATCTGCAAGATAATACGGGGGCCGGCGTCTTTTAGGGGTTTTTCCAGTAAGAACTTAACAAACACCACTGGGAAGACTGCGTCATTTATAAAAAGCCATGCTGGTCTTTATATTATGTCAGAGGATATTCATAAATCTTTTGGACAAGTTAAGATATTCTGAAATCTTTATACATGAACCTTCCGCGTAGCGAGCCGTGATAGTTGTGTATTACGTCTCGTTACCCGGCGGGTTGTCTAACACTTGTGTTCGAACATGTTGGTGTAGCCTTATGAGCATTAACCCTCTGTTCCCGGAAGGGCTCTTGAACGCCCATAAAAAAGCATATACAGTAACAGGTACCCGGAAGGCCTCTTAAACACCCATGACGTCACAGCCTGTGAGCTTGCTGTGCGAGGCGTCGGTCCGACGCATGTAAACAACAGCCGGCTGGACCGACGCTCCGCATCTCCGGCCACAAGAAGGAGAGCGTCGCTTGTTCGTGTGTGCCTGTATGTTGTTGTTAAGTATCGAAAAGTGGTGTAAAGTGGCTGTTTTGGCCATAAAGTTATCTCCAATGAAATCATCATCACAGCTCAACCAGTTGACTTAGAGAGCTCTACTTAATGCCATTCTACAGGTAAATAACACAGCTACGCTTGGGGATGCGCGGGAATGCGGGAAGCAGTCTGATTAACGAATATACGGTAGCCTAGCCTAGACGTTTTTCGGCCAAAACACCCGGGTTTCGAGGAATATATATACAGTATAATACATAACCGGGGCTGGAGGGTTAATTCCTGGAAATTTTCTTTTTTCCAGGGCTGAGTTCCGGCGAGTCTTTCGAGAACCTGGAGTAAACCGGGGGTGGGTTCGTGTTTTCCACCAGTCTCTGGCATGGCTACCCTAGACCCTGTTTTTGCCTTGTGTATTGCTCCCTCATGTTCAGGTATCCCTATCTTTGCACACACTCTTTGCATTAGATGTGTTAAATGTTTAGATCGCTCAAGGGGTTTGTGGGTAACGGGGAACTGTACCTTCTGTACTCAATTAAGTGTCAAAGTGTTGCGGGACAATAGTAGATCCGCGGCGGTCGCTTTGAGGGAGGTCAGGCAGCAGTTGTCAAGTTATGCTACCACAGTGGCTCATAAAGCGCTGCAATGTGATAATGTGATTCTTTGGGATAAATTACTGATTGAGCACCCCCCTATTAAACGTACCTCTAGAGTAACTGTACGAAAGTCGGCAGAGACTGGGCAGGGTACAGCACTTTCTCTGGTCCCTACCACTTCTAAGAGACCTCGTGAACCCACGCCCCCGGTGACAGCCTCCACGTCACGGGCGCGGTCCAGGTCCAGGTCCAGGTCCAGGTCACCCCTCAGACAACAGCCGCCTAGTCATTCTTCTTCACCAGCAAGAAAGAGGAGCAAAGAGGAAAATGTCCAAGGACAGCTCTAGTGAAAGATCGGATAAGTCTAAGAGCAGTGAAAGATCTAAGTCACATCGCAGCCACAAATCTTCAGGAAAGATTCTAAGGAACGAAAGGCCTCCCGGAGTTCGCCGGAGCCTCGTGCCTCACTTTTTGCCTCTACTCCCGACTTATCTAGTGTCCAATCTGAGGGGCGGGAGTGGAGTCAGAGACTGTGGTGGGGGTGTTGCCGGCGGACAGGTTACCAATGGATATTACACACTTAGAGTTAGAGAGTTCTGTAGGCAGTGATCGCCCTTTAGAAGAGTCTAGTGGGGGCTCAGTGGTTGATGGTGTATCTGACTCCCAAGGGAGTTCGGGCCAAGGCCTGGGTGTATGGCGGTATTCCCAACCAGGGCATGAAGCCCCACGTCTGGTTCAGGAGCCACAGGTACGGACGGACGTCCACCGGGACGCTGTGATCCCATCATCCATTCCTGACTTAACTTGGCACCAAGACGAGGTTCCGGCTTCGGCGTAACCCTCTCATGATGGGCCAGATGACAAAGATGAGGTGTCTATAATCTCTGACATGGAAGTGCAAGAGTCGGGTTCAGTTCTAGACGACTCACAAGATAGGAATGACTCACCTCTGAATTCTTCATCTTCTAAATTTGTCACGGCGGAGGAAATAGATGGATTGTTAGTTACTGCTCTAACAAAAAAATTTGGCCAACAGCCGGAGACTCCTACAGTGGACCTGGGAGCTCCCACGACAAGTTCAAGTGTTCGGCCTCTGATCGCTTCAAGTGTTCGGCCTCTGATCGCTTCTATTGCTTTGACCAAGATTCCGCACCCTCCCTCTATATCACCTAATATGGGTCACTAGGCCTGCTTCGGCAGCACTGACTACTTCTAGTGTAAGGGTGGTAACGGATGTGAATCCTCCCCCTTTAGATAAAGCACCGTTAAGAAAGGTAGCTATGCCCCTGTTATACGGTCCAGATGATTCATGGGTTCAAATGATCCCAACTAAGCCAGAGGCGGCGCAGCCCACTTTGTCAGGGGAACTTCCAGTGCCACGTGAGTGGGTAATCCAGGGAAATAAATCTAGAAAGTTACGAGCCTTGGATCTTGCGGGTAATGTACTTGATGTTAATATTAAGGCCATTCCGAACCATTGTCACCATGACTTTTTTGTGTATACTACGCCTGCACTGCCTCAGCTTCAAAACTGTTTTCTGACTGGACCAAGCATGACGGTTTTAATGATATAAAAGCACTGTCAGCTCTCACTCCAGAATTAGATTTACAAACGGTCACAGACACAGCCGCTAACCCAGTGTTGAAGGTGGGGCAGTTGGGTCCAGGACCTTGGGTGGAATGGGAGGTAGAGGCTCAGAACTTTGCGACCACCTTCACCTCAAAATCTTTGCACCAGATTCCTCAGGACAGCCATTCTTGGTTCTCTATGCCAGTCTTTTCAGCCGGCGGAGTTCCATCTGCTTTGTTTGCTTTTTTAGCTGCCCCCAAAATCAATCTATGCGAACTTAAAGATCCTTTCACTACGCCTTCACCAGCTCACCTAGACTGGGAGTTTAGGCTACGGGGGAAGGCGTATAGACTTTTTTTCCCAGTACATTGTTACGCACCAGGTGGCAAAATCTATGCTAAGATCTACTCAGGCAATCGCGGACGCGGAGGCCAGAAGATCGGTTGAACCATCTCAGCGATTACTCCTTCAGACTTCAATTCAGTCGTTGGGGGATATCCGTACAGCCTTGCTCGAGGCGGTGCGGGCGAGACAGGATCTTAGGATGTCCCTGGTGAGGAAACTTCCTGATAGAATTGCAAACCAGGTGGTCATGTCGCCGGTGCTAACTCCCTCGTTAATGTCCCCTGATGTATGGAGAACTGTTTTCAATATAGCTCAGGCCTTTAAGCACAGTCCCACTCCTTCTAAGAAACCTGCTTTTAACTTTCCCAAACCCAAGCCAGTCGCAAAAGCTCAGCCGGGTGGGTCAAAGCCCTTTCATATACACTCTAACCTCCATTTAACGGATTCCGATTTAACGGATATCGGCAATAACGGTCAAAAAATGTAGGCCGGACAATGGACCCAGCAACGGACATAGTCCGTTGCTATAAAAAAGTTGGAGCAAAGTCCGTTGCTCTATCTATTTATCTCTCTAATGCACCTACCTAAATCCCTTATACATTAACATAACTATGTCTTATTTGGACTTTTTGTAATCTTTGAATAATTTCTAATATGATGGAATTGAAAAATATAATATCCTTCCAGTACATAGATAAATAATAAATAAGATAGTCACCAAAATATTTCAACTCTCCCCTCCGTGCCAGCAGAGACGGAAGATTTACGTTTGATAGATTTTTTGTTTTGTTTTTTTCCCTCGATATACACACTCTTTCTATTTATCTATCTCTCTAATTCATCTACCTAAATCCCTTATACATTAACATAACTATGTCTTATTTGGACTTTTTGTAATCTTTGAATAATTTCTAATGTGATGGAATTGAAAAATATAATATCCTTCCAGCACATAGATAAATAATAAATAAGATAGTCACAACAATATTTCAACCCTCCCCTCCGTCTAGGCGCCGAGCTTCCCAGACGGGAGATTTACGTTTGATAGATTTTTTTTTTTTTTTCCCACGGTATACACAAAATGATGGGGAAATATTATAACATGTTTTTAATTGACATTTGTGTCGTTTTTGCTGATTATGAGTTGGTGGAAAATAAAATCTTTAATTCTATCATATCGGAAATGATTCACAGATTATATAGAGACCAAATAATATACACTTTTAAGTGTGTTCAATAGTTTTGCATTATCAATAGGGTGTAGCACAAGGGATTACCAGGATTTATTTCAGGTACAGTAAAAAAAAAGGATGCATAACAGTTAAATGTCACGATCCGATCCGGACACCTGTACTCAACACCGGATTTTTCTCAAGGAATTTCCGGATTACATCCAGACTGGACAGTATTTAGCAGCAACGGACATTTAGCAGGAACGGACAGGTGCTTGCACGCATTTGTCCGTTAAATGGAGGGTCGAGTGTACAGTCGGCCCCACAAGGGTGCGGTTACCTAAGTCCGAGACATGCGCGCACCCTTGTAAAACGCACCCTTGGAGCTTAAGAACCTATGGGAAATTCACTATGTAGTCCGGGGACTCTTCAAACTTACCCTTTTTTCGCCCAATAACCCCTGAAAAACATGAACTAAGGAAAGAATACCTGCACAGTATAGAAATGTGATTAGATATTAGATAGAATAGCTTTATCATAGACGGATTCGACTATCGACTGACTTTAGACTGATTCGAGTATCGACTGATATATCAACGGATTAATTGTTTATTTATATTACTCTAATATACCAACCAAAAGTGGATTAAATGATGAACAATAAGACATACAATAATAAGAAAATACACCGAAAACGAGAGCAAAAATAATTAGCCTAAAGACTTTAGGTTTTGAGTGAATCCGGATTCACCGACGATCGGAGCGTCAGTTTCGACCTCCATTTTTAATGTTGTCAAAACAAGGCAGAAGCTCTAAGTCCACCCGCCTTTTACTTGCTTATTTGTGCCTGAACCTTGTATCTCTTGCGTTTATTATGGCCTCTAATGTATTCAGTGATAGATATTTGCAATATACTCTAATATGTAAGGTTATGTGTAAAGGAAACACTTAAAAGTACATAGGATAGAGACCACGGATACTGTACGTGTATGTACGGTAATGCGGTATCTACGGTTTTTGCTATCGACGGCAGTCTTAACCCTCCGACCCCGGCTAGGGAATATCGTAACTGTACTCTGTGTCCGGGGGTTTTCAGGAATTTTGGTACAAGTTGACTCACATGTTACTCCTGAAATACATTACACAAAGTTATAAAAAAAACAGAAAAATGTAGCACAAACCTTCATGTGTAGAATGCCGTTGAGTAGAGGTCTCTAGCCCAAGTGATTGCATAATGGTGAGCGCGGGAAGTGGAGTGATTTTTATGCGTGAAAATCATCCCGCGTTCGGATGCGTCGCCTTGGCCCAGGCCGCGGCTCGTCGCGCCAAACTTTTTACCTCCCGGAGGCGATTTTATGTATTGATAGTGATGTTATTATAGTTATTTGTAGTCCAATTATATAAAATATGTGTATTAGGCTATCATTTTCACTAATATTTCACATTTTCACTCGATACCGTAGTTTTTATGAGTAATTGAGGTAGGTTATTGTTATATTAGGCACTGATTATTCGTTATCACAGGTGTTTATTATACTTTGGCCATCAAATCTTAGGTCTTGTGTCACTTTCACTTTGACAAATATGCTTTAGAGAGTGTCACTGTCACTGATAATGCTCATTTTCACTTGATACGGTACATTTTATTAGTAATTGAGGTAGGTTATTGTTATATTAGGCACTGATTATTCGTTATCACAGGTGTTTATTATACTTTGGCCATCTAATATTAGTTCGTGTGTCACTTTCACTTTGGTAAATATGCTTGAGAGAGTGTCACTTTCACTGATAATGCTCATTTTCACTTGATACGGTACATTTTATTAGTAATTGAGGTAGGTTATTGTTATATTAGGCACTGATTATTCGTTATCACAGGTGTTTATTATACTTTGGCCATCTAATATTATGTCATGTGTCACTTTCACTTAGTTATATGCTTTGTAAACGTTTTATATACAATTTATTGTGTCTTTTTTCACTTATTTATATATGTTTTCATAATACATGACTTTTTTTATCACAATACACCTGTACATTGTTTTATTTCCACTTGTTGCCTATATACATACATATTGTCAGTCTTTGGTACTTTCACTATGATTATTAGTTAGTACTCCTGCTTGCTGTGGTATTCAGCAAAGCACGGTATAGGACATAGTGACAGTCGGCACTCCACACACTGCATGGTGGTCTTTTTCTGCTTCCTCGGCCTCACCTGGCTGTTCCAGCAGACATGGCACCGCCTTCTGCTAATGGTGACTCCATCTCGTTCCAGAGGCAGGTAACCGAGCTTGTGCACACTTACAAACTGTGCAGCCTGCATGCGGTCCTGAACGGGGCGCCCAGGTTGTGCCACTGCCCTCTGTGGCATAGCATACCTGTCCAGGAGCTCCACCAACACCTGTTTTTGGAACCTCCGCAGGCTACTGAACTTCCTGGGTGTGCGCGGATTCCGAAGCCTGTAGATATTATAGGCATTCAGCATTGACATGTCCACCATGTGCAGAAAGAACTTTTTGTACCATCTGCACGAGGTACGCAGACAGTCGATGAAGCCTATCTGCATGTCGGACTTGTCCACCAGCCTCATATTGATGTTGTAGTCCAGGACAGCATCGGGCTTGGTCACCCTGACTTTGGTGCGGCGATCCACCTTGCCAGTCTCAACCATTTCCCCCTTGTGGACGGTGCTCAGGATGTTGACCTTCCGCTGGTCGTGCCAGTGGATAGCCAGAATGGGTCCCGACTTCTTCTTGAAGACATCGCCTTTCTTTGTTTTAGGAGGGAAACTTGGCATGCCCTTCCTTTTCCCTCGTACTGTGCCTACAGTCCCCGTCTGGCGCTCATGGAGGTACTTTGAGAGAGTGGGGGACGTGTAGTAGTTGTCCGTGTAGAGGACGTGATTCTTTTCGAAGTACCGGTTCATCATGGCTTGAACCACTGCTCCGCCAAAGCCAATGAGGGGGTCTATTGCCACGTCCCCTTCCTTCCCGCTGTAGACCAGGAAGTCCAGGACATAGCCAGTTTGGCAATCGCACAGCACAAAGAACTTTATACCAAAGCGATGTCTCTTTGAGGGGATGTACTGCCTGAAGCTCAGCTTTCCCCGGAACAGCACAAGAGACTCGTCAATACAGACGTTGCAGAAGGGCATGAAGTAGGACGTGAAACGTTCTCTCATCATCTCGTACAACGTCCTAATTTTCCACAGTTTGTCAGGGAGATGCATGTCGGTGTTGGTGACAAGATGGAGCGCTCCGAGGATGTCGAGGTACCGGTCCCGAGAGATGTATTTCCCGAAGGCAGGGGTGGATATTAGATCTTTGGTGATCCAATAGTCAGCCAACCTGTGCTTCTTCACATGAGGCATTAGCATGGTGATTGCCAGGAACACCATGAACTCGGGATGAGTCACTGGGGTCCACCGCTTCATGTGGCCCTTGGTCACCTTGCCAAAAAAGTTAACCTGGATTTGGTAATGCTTATTTGTCTCTTTTATGACAAAGTCAGTAACCTCCTTATCAAAAAAAGCCTCAAAAAGCTCATGTGGTCGAGCATTGGGGCCTGCAGGAAAACTTGGGGTAACTCCTGGAGCATCCTGTACCTCATCAAAAGGGGTTACATCAGGGTCAATGACTTCATCAGCAGCCACATCCTGCCAGTTGAAAACATAAAATCCGTCCTTCTGGCGACGCTGACGAGGAGCTACAGCGGGGGCAGCACGCCCACGAACTTTGGCGGCGCGAACCCTAGGGCGGCCAGGAGCGCGACGGCGCCCAGGCCCAGCCCGGCGGCCAGCCAGGCGGCCAGGGCGGCCAGGAGCACGACGGCCCTGGGCAAAGCGTCTGGGTTGAGGGTCGTCGATGTCCATAAATTCGTCATCGTCGTTGTCGTCAGAGCCGTCATCTTGCCCTGACGGTGGACCCAGGTAATCATGGCCAGAGTCGTCTGTGAGGTGCCCTTCATCTTCAGAGCCCCCCTCATATTCTTGCGGGGAACGAATGATGCGTGGGCGGCGTGTAGGTCGGCGAGGTGGGGAAGGAGTGGGAGATGAGGCTCTGTCATCTTCATACAGAGGTTCGGGGCTCCTTGGCCTACGACGAGTCTTAGACAGCACTGGTTCAGTGTCTGTAGGTGCAGGTATGGATGCGAGGTCAAACACATCATGAGGAACCTCTGTTGTAGGCTGGAGAGGTGGGGTGGACCCTGGGGAAACTTGCGGGGGCGTATGGCTGGGAGCGGCAGGGGTGGAAGCCGCAGGGGTGGAAGCCGCGGGAGCCTCGAACAAAGAGCGCCTACTTGTAGCTCCTTTTTTGACATATTTTCTCCCTTTTCCCTTTTCTTTAGTAGTATGTCTCCTCTCGGGGGAAATAGGGGGTAAATAGGCCGAAAGTGGGGGTTCCTCAACCCTAGGCAGTGCTGGTGGTGGTGGGGAAGAATGGCGGGAGCCTGGGGCAACTTGGGTGGCGTGGGTAGATAAGGAAGACAATGGCGGGTCAACCTCGGCCTCACGCGCAGCCTCACTGGCACCCTCACGCACTGCTCCCTCACCAACTTTTAGGGCCTCTTTCCTGGCTGCCGCGGCCGCCTTTTTGAGCACTTGTTTCTTATAGAAACGTATCTTGAATGGGGATTTAGCTGGCGAAGGGCTAGGTGTCGTGTCACTCAACCTAAACTTGGTAGTCGACCTAGTGCTGTCCCATTCGCTCACTCTCACTAGACTCTCATCACCTTGCACAACTATGTCACGTTCAGTACTATCATCACTTTCATCGTCATGCTCAAATCCAATAAAAAGCGCGTCTCTTTCACGGATTTCTTCTATATCGTCAAAATCCTCACTATAGTGAGACTCGTAAGACTCGGAGCTATCACTGCCCAAGTCATCACCACTTTTTTTGCCTTCACCACGTTCATAACTCCTCAAAGCTATTTCAATACCTCCGGGAGTCAACGCATCTTGTGCGTGCATTCGCGTTAGGGCGCGACGAACATGGGCAGGCGTCGAAGGGAGTGTGGAATCGGACACAAGGGAATCACTTTTTGGGCTAGTATCCATGTTGGCGGCAGGGTAGAGACTGGCGTACATGCTGTCTGGTAGCGCCGCCTGGTGACCACGGAGCAAAATTTGTACGCGCGCCATTCGAAAAGCACTCACGCAAGCAATGGTACAGTGGTGTACCACCCGGGTTCCTCGGGCCAAAAAAAAATGGTACACACGTGTACCACCCGGGGTCGAAGGGTTAAGAACGTAACCCCCGTTGATAACGAGGGACTACTTACAGGTATTCTTTCCTTAGTTCATGTTTTTCAGGGGTTATTGGGCGAAAAAAACGCACGCTTTGCTTTTTTCGCACCCTTGGATTATAAGCGCCGCACGGACATCTACCGCACGGTTGGAGAATCGCACCCTTTTGGTGCGCACCCTTGCGGGGCCGACTGTACTGTACCTAAGTCCGCTTCCCCCTAAGGTCAGTACTGTACAGGTATAAACAAGGTAAGTTTGCAGGTCATAAAGGACGAAACTATAACAGACCGGACCAGGGCCCGTCTTCTGCCAACGCCGGCCAGTTGGCTAAGCATCCACCACCACCACCACCACCACCTCCAAAAAAAAATAAAAATAAAGTCTCTTTCACTCTCAGGGCCGGTCTCACGGCGGGTGGATCAGAGGGTAGTGCAGCCGGCGAACCCTTGTCTGCTAACTGGGTCGTTCCGGACGTGTCACCGCGCATGGCCAGTAAATACTTGGGCGAGGATGGTGGCACGCAAGGGCATCACCTGGCAGTGGCTCCGGCGACCTCGTTTACGTCAGCCGACAAAGGCAAATTTAGTTTCATTAGAGGTGGAGTCACTGGTCCAGGAAATGATCGCCAAGAATGTCATCATTCCGGTTCCTCAAAATTACCCAGTTTTCACATCCAAACTATTTCTAGTGCCCAAAAGGGACAGTGTTCAGATGAGACCAGTCGTAGACCTGTCTTATCTGAACCTCCATATTCACAACATGTCATTCAGGATGCTAACAGTAAACCAGATCAGGCTAACACTTCCGCCGGGAGGATGGATGTATTCTTTAGACCGACGGACGCGTATTGGCACGTCTCGGTAAACAAAAGATTTCAACGGTTTCTGGCCTTAAGAATAAAGCATCAGACTTATGTCTTTCAGAGGATGCCGTTTGGATTGAACCTAGCACCTCGCTTATTCACGAAATTAGTCCGGCAAGCCCTGATGCCCTTGTTAAAGCAAGGGATCAGGATTTTATGGTATCTAGACGACTGGCTAGTGGTGGCAGAGACGGAACAAGTATGCATAAATCATGTCAACATAACATTAAAACATGTCAAAACTCTAGGGTTCAAGGTCAACCTGGTAAAGTCAAACCTTGTTCCCTCAAGAGTAGTTCATTGGATAGGGCTGGTCTGGGACACAGCTACTCTCACTCTGAGTCAGAGTGTGGACAATCGCAACAGATTTCGCAGGAAATTGTTTCTGTTCCTTCACAGTCTGACTACGACACGGAGAATCTGGGAGTCTCTGGTCGGCTCTCTCAACTGGATTCAACTAACTGTACAGTTGGGCCTGTTAAGAGTCAAACGTTTAATATTGGAAGGCAACAAATATTTTCCGCTATTGCCGGCGAAAAAATTATGGCCCATACCAAAATTAATCCACAACTTGCTAGCGGTCTGGGCGAAGAGGGAAACATTACACTCAGTCATGTCATGGACCTCTCCTCCGCCGACGGTATGGGTAGACACGGATGTGTCAGGAACAATAGGTTGGGGCTTTCAGTCAAACCAAGGGCACCAGGGGGCTTTGGTCCCATTTAGAAATCTCCCACATCAATGTCAAAGAATTACTAGTCCCCTTATATTTCCTTCAGGCTCACGGCTCTACTTTACGGGGCAAGTCGGTGGCCTTCAGCATGGACAATCTGAATGCAGTTCACTGTATTCAGAAACAAGGGTCGACGAGATCTCGGGGGTTGCTAAATGTGTCAGAAAGATTTTTATTCTAGCCAACAGGCTGGACATTCAGCTTCACGCATCTTATCTCCCAGGCGTAGCAAACGTCTGGGCAGACGCTCTGTCTCGGAGACAGAGCACAACAGTAGAATGGGCGCTCAAGCAAATCATTTTCGACCAAATGATTGCGGAGCCTTACCATCCACAAGTGGATTTGTTTGCGTCAGAGGAGACTCACAAACTCCCACTGTACCTCACCCGCCGGACGATAACGCCGGCGGGCGGGCCAGACGCACTGGAACAGGTGGAGTTCCATTTATCTGTTTCCGCCGCCAGATGCGTCTCTAATGTGCCACGTAGTAAACAAACTACAGGATTATCGGGGCGTAGTCTCGCTAATCACGCCCCTGTGGCCGGCGCAGTTGTGGTACCAGCAATTGAAGACGTGGTGCCCGGACCCGGTATCACTCCCGGTGGGGTTTTTCCACTTAGACACAATTGGCAACCTAAAGACCTCTCTGACTTTTGCATTATGGACATTCAGGAGGCCAAATGGCTAGCACCATATGGTAGAGACGTGACCAATAAATTCATGAATCAAGTTTTATGAGGGCATGTTTTAAACTCCGCCCACCTCCCCATCAGCTCATGCCTACCTGGTCTCTGGACAAGGCATTGTCATTACTTCATTCCCGTCTGTACCAAAATACTGCAGACTTTACATTACTTTTTAAAAAAGGGCAGTATTCCTTATGGCCTTGGCTACCGGGAACAGAGTTTCTGAGCTGGCGGCGATGAGCAACACACCTAATTGCCTCAGGTTTGGTAGGCTTAATGAGTGTATTCACATTGCACCTTCCCCAGGGTTCATAGCCAAGAATGAGCACAGTGAACACGTGTTTTCAGAGTTCACGGTGCCGGCGTTGAAAAGGGGAAAGGTGCACCATAATTTATGTCCAGTGCAAGCTCTAACCAAATATTTGAGAGTGGCACCTCTAAATCACCACGGTGCTTTATGGGTAGCAAGTACGGGTAAACGCTTGATGAAACGTAGACTGGCTTCTCTCTTGGTCGAGGTCATTAAAGAGAGTAATCCCGGCGTTGTGGGTAGGGCCCACGATTTACGCAAGTGGGAGGCTTCGTTACGTTTCCTTAAGAATTTTTCTGTTGAAGATATTACGTCCACACAGTTGTGGACCTCTAATCATACGTTTTTGACTCGTTACCTTTCAGTAGCTCTAGACAAACCTTCCTTGCCATGTATAGCTTTAAGGCAAAGGGTCTAGGTGGCCCCTAAGTCACTTATTGTTTAATTTCAAGAAAAGGGGGGGGGGGGGGTGCAGTCAGTGTAACATAGGACACCCTAGACCCCGCCAGAGTATGAGAGCTGTGATACTGTTTATGGTTGTTGTGATATGTAAATTTCTCTGTACTATTCATTACAGGAAATTGTGCTAGTACAATTATAGTACAAACAACAGTGTTGTTGTAAGTAGTTTTTGGGCTGAGAAGCAATCTAATTTAAGCATTGGTTATATTTTGCAAGATATATCCACTAATTTTATGGGGTTTATATGTGCACATGTATACAGTACTTATAAGTTTTATTTTTTCACCACTTAATTTAAGTGGGGTGCCTTGTTAACTGGCGGATCTGTTCTCAGAATCTCAAGAGTTAACCCCTTTTTATCAAGCAGGCTTCTTTGAAGCACGCTCCTGCTTGTACCCCTTTTTGTATAGTTGTGCTGTATAAAGTTTATGCACCAAATATATCTTTTTTACAAAGTAAGAATACTATGTGGTTGTTTAATTATCTGCCTTTGCTAGAGTTATGATATGATTACGAATGTCCCCCTCCAGTCTTAGATATCAGGCATAATCGTCAATGATGGAGGGGCCACTAATAAATTATAGGTTTGACTCTGCAAGGAGATAAAGAAAACCTAATATTTAGTAGTGGCCCCGTAATCATTGACGACTGGGGCCCTCCCGACCATCCCCTTCCCATTCGTTGATGTATTAAGGATTTTCGTTTACTTGATATGTCAGTGAAGGAAGAATGACGCCTGAGTCAGCGTCTGGTCAAAGATCCACACAAGTACATCCACGAGTATATGGAAAGCTTATGAATAGTTATTCTTATTTTCTTTTTCTTTTTTATTTGTTACAAAGTTTTTTCGTAGTGAGAACCCAATTTCATAATGACTGAACCATGAGTGAGGTTGCGTGCGCTCATGATGAAGGCTCCTCAAATTTTTTATGCTCTGCGCGGTAGATTCAAAACTACGGCGGATGAGTGTTTGAAGAGGGTGCCTTATGTAATAGTCATAATCGTCAATGATTACGGGGCCACTACTAAATATTAGGTTTTCTTTATCTCCTTGCAGGAGTCAAACCTATAATTGTAACATATTTTTAATTGACATTTGTGTCATTTTTGCTGATTATGAGTTGGTGGAAAAATCTATCTATCTATCTATCTATCTATCTATTGCCTGACGCCGTGATCCCCGAAGGGGTGGCCACGAACGAACCGCCCCCATGCACCTCTGTCCCCAGTCAGTCGACGCCCCTCCCCCCAACCAGCACCGCCTTCGTTCATGTACTTCCTCACTCCATCCTTCCACCTCTCATTCGGTCTACCTCTCCCTCTCTATCCCTCCACCTCGCTCTCGTACACCCTCTTAGTCATTCTCTCGCTTTCCATACGTTCCATATGGCCGAACCATCTCAAGTTGTTCCTTTTCACACTTTCCAGCACATCTACCTCCACACCACACCTCCTTCTTACTTCCTCATTAGTCTGTCTATCCCTCCATGTAACTCCGCACGCACTCCTTAAGTAATTCATTTTCACTGCTCTCACTCTTGGTCTGAGTCTCTCAACCAACGTCCATGCTTCGCTTCCGTAAGTCAGTGTCGGGATTACCACACTGTCATGCAAGGACTTCTTCACTTCCATACTGACCACCCTATTTCTTGTTACTGCTTTTAGCATTCCTACAACCCTCTTCCCCTGTTGTACCCTCTCCCGCACTTCTTCATCCATAGTCCCATCTTTACTCAGCACACTGCCCAGATACTTAATAAGTTTATAGAGAAAGTGAGAGATTGTTTTTTTAACGCAACATATTGTAGAGATGACAAGATATAGAGATGGGACGCAGGGGAGTGTACTTGATTTGATTTTTAGCAATGAAGAGGATATAGTGGAACATGTTAATGTGGATAGCCCTATAGGTCGTAGTGACCATGCCTGTATAAGCTTTAGTTGTAACATTAAATCGGAGAGGGATAATAGAAGCAATAGAAAAATATACATGTATGATAGAGCAGATTATGAGCTGCTGAGACGGTGTTTGGACATTGACTGGGGGGAATATTTGAACGGTGAAGACGCTGAAGGAATGTGGAGGAAAATTAGAGTCAAACTGGAGAATGCTGTATCCAAAAGTGTACCAGTAAGGGAATATAAGGATAAAACAAAATTGAGGAAAAGAACTAACCCAGAATTGCCAATGAAAAGAAAGCTTTGGATATTGATTAGAAGAAAGAAACGATTGTGGGAAAGATTAAAATTGTTAAAAAAGAACAGGGGGTCTAGTATAGAGGCTAAGGAAGTGGATCTGGAACGCAGACAAATAAACAATAAAATAAGGTGGGAAACAAGGAGGGGGGTGAAGGAGAGGGAGAGAGAGATAGCTAGAAATGTGAAGGATAATCCAAAAATATTCTGGAAGTACATTCAGGAAAAGTTAACAAGAAGAGTAGGGATCCCAGAGCTGGTGGGGGGGTTGAATGATGGGAGTAGAGCGGAGACTGATAAGGAGAAAGCAGAGGTGCTGGGGAAATACTATGGGGGGGGTACTAACAGTGGAGTCGGAGGATGCAGTGCCTACTATTCCCATCAAACAGGCGCCGGCACTAGAACTAGTAGAGTTTTCCCATGCTAGAATAAGAAGGGCTATAGAAAAAATGAACAGAAGTAAGTCACCGGGACCGGATGGGATACACCCAAGAATCATAAAGGAAGGAGGGGAGATGTTAGTAGAGCCATTGAAAATGTTATTTGAGGTATCGTTTAATACAGGACAAATCCCGATGGACTGGAGAGAGGCGAACATAACAGCTATATTTAAGAAGGGAAAGAGAAATGACCCAGGGAATTATAGACCAGTCAGTTTGACAAGTGTTGTGTGTAAACTAATGGAAACGGTAATTAGAGAAGGAATAATGGATCATATGAAGTCAAATCAACTTTTCAGTGGGAGACAGTTCGGATTCTTGCCGGGGAGGTCGACGGTACTACAGCTAATTAAGGTGGTAGATGATTGGATGCAAATTCTAGAAGATGGTGATGTAATAGACGTGGTATATTGCGATTTTATGAAGGCCTTCGATAAGGTCCCACATAAAAGGTTAATAGAGAAAGTTAGAAGCTATAATATAGGGGAGAAATGTGTGAAATGGATAGAAGCCTTCCTGAAAGATCGGAGACAGAGGGTACTGGTGAATGGAATAGGCTCGGGGTGGAGGGAAATTACAAGTGGGGTACCTCAGGGATCTGTGTTGGGACCACTGCTGTTCGTTATATTTATTAACGACTTGCCTGAAGTTATAACTAATGGAAGTGAGGTATACCTGTATGCGGATGACACTAAACTGTATAGAAGAGTGAGGAGTAAGGAAGATATGGGTTTGCTTCAAGGAGATGTGGAGGGCATGAAGGGATGGTCTGAGCATTGGTTAATGCCTTTTCATCCAAAAAAATGCAAGTACATGCGGATTGGGACCAGCAAGATAGACAAGGTAGGATACAGTATGTATGAAGCGATGGAGGAAGTGAGTGCAGAAAAGGATATAGGAGTAGTGATAGACAATAAGTTAAATTTCTCAGAACATTTAGCGGAAAAGATAAACAAAGCCAATAGAATTGTAGGGCTGATAAGGAGGACATTTGTGTCACTTGACGAAGAAATCTTCAGGAATCTATATACAGCGCGTTAGGGCCGCCACCTGGAATATGCAAACCAGGTGTGGGCTCCATATATGGTAAAGGATATAGAAGCAGTGGAGAAAGTGCAGAGGAGAGCTAGCAAGCTGGTACCAACGTTGAAGAACGCAGGCTATGAGCAGAGGTTGAGGACACTGGGGCTTCCGACACTGGCATATAGGAGAAAGAGAGGGGATATGATAGAGACTTTTAAGATAGTGTCAGGAAAGTACGATGAGGATGTGTGTGAAGGTATCTTCTTGATGCGGGAGGGAACAAGAACGAGAGGACACTCTAAGAAAATTTACAAAGAAAGAAATAGGCTTGAGAAGGCAAAGAACTCATTTTGTGATAGAGTGGTAAATGAGTGGAACGCACTGCCCCAGTATGTAGTCGATTCCGAATCAATAAGGGAGTTTGAAAGTAATCTTGATAAAGCATGGGGAAGACAAGATTTGAAGTTTGATTATAAAACAAAAATACAGAATAGTAAAAATGTTGCGTCTGCTACCGCCGCCGCCAACACCGTGAACGACCGCAGCAGTGCAAGTACTGGTACTGAGCTGGATACACAGGCATAGTTTGCCTTTTTCCAGAGGATCTACTGTAAGAAACTGTAAGAAAAAGAGTTGACGATCTCCATAGCCTGACCGTTCAGCATCACCTCACACTCTGTGACTTCACCCCTTTCGAAGACCATAACCTTGCGCTTCCCCGCATTTACCTTCAAATTCCGTTTTTCGCACACTGTTCCAAACTCATTTACCAGGCCCTGCAACTCCCATTCATTATCACTCATCAGAACTGTATCATCCGCAAACAGCAGTATAGGTAGCTTCCACTCAATTCCCTCCCTTTTCAGCGATACACCAACATCCACTGCTCTTGATAGTATTTCTTTCATGACTCCATCCATATATACAGTAAACAACCACGGGGACATCACACACCCCTGTTTCAAACCAACATTCAGGTCAAAGAACTCGCTCTCTCACTCTCCACACGTACTACTGCCTTTGCACCCTCGTAGATGCTCTTCACTGCTTTCAGCAACTTGCCCTCTACTCCGTATATTCTAAGTACTTTCCACAAACCTTCTCTATCCACTCTGTCATAGGCCTTCTCCAAGTCCATAAAGGCAACATACACCTTTTGTTTCTTCTCCAGATATTTCTCCACAACACAATTCAGGGTAAAAATCTGATCTACACATCCTCTTCCCTTCCTAAAACCTCCCTGCTCGTCGCCTATCCATTTCTCCGTTCTCACTCTCACTCTCTCAATCACTACCCTACTGTATACCTTCCCTACTACGCTTAGAAGACATATTCCTCGGTGGTTACCACACACTCCTCTTTCCCCTTTGCCCTTATATAGGGGGACTATTATGCCAGTCTTCCAGTCATCGGGTGCACTCCCCTTCTCCCACGCTAGTTTGCACATTTGCCATACCCATTCTATCACTGTCTCACCACCATACCTCAATATTTCCCCACACACTCCATCTGTTCCTGGTGCTTTCCCCAACTTCACTCTTTTCATGGCTTCCCACACTTCTGACCTCCTGATCCCCACTTCCTCCTCCACTACTTCTCTTCTTCTCCCTCCTATACCATATCCAGCTATGTTTGCTGGCTCTTCATTCCTTACATTTAGCAACTCATTGAAGTACTCCCTCCATCTTTCGACTCTCTCTTGCTTCTCGGCTAGCATTCTCCCATTCTTATCTTTCACACCCTTACTGTTTCCCTTGCTACCTTCCCTAACTTTCTTGACTTCTTTCCAGAACAGTTTGTTACTCTCCCTCCATTTTACACTCAGATTCCTTCCAAATTCCTCATCTACTCTTCTCTTACTTTCCTTCACTACTCTCTTCACCACCCTCTTACTCTCCACGTACCTCGCTCGTTTCTGTCTCTCGAAATCTTCATTCCCTCTACTACCCAACCACTCTCTATATTTCTTACAGTTTCTTACAGTTTCTTACAGTAGATCCTCTGGAAAAAGGCAAACTATGCCTGTGTATCCAGCTCGGTACCAGTACTTGCACTGCTGCGGTCGTTCACGGTGTTGGCGGCGGCGGCAGCAGACGCAACATTTTTACTATTCTGTATTTTTGTTTTATAATCAAACTTCAAATCTTGTCTTCCCCATGCTTTATCAAGATTACTTTCAAACTCCCTTATTGATTCGGAATCGACTACATACTGGGGCAGTGCGTTCCACTCATTTACCACTCTATCACAAAATGAGTTCTTTGCCTTCTCAAGCCTATTTCTTTCTTTGTAAATTTTCTTAGAGTGTCCTCTCGTTCTTGTTCCCTCCCGCATCAAGAAGATACCTTCACACACATCCTCATCGTACTTTCCTGACACTATCTTAAAAGTCTCTTATCATATCCCCTCTCTTTCTCCTATATGCCAGTGTCGGAAGCCCCAGTGTCCTCAACCTCTGCTCATAGCCCGCGTTCTTCAATGTTGGTACCAGCTTGCTAGCTCTCCTCTGCACTTTCTCCACTGCTTCTATATCCTTTACCATATATGGAGCCCACACCTGGTTCGCATATTCCAGGTGCGGCCTAACCAGCGCTGTATAGAGATTCCTGAAGATTTCTTCATCAAGTGACACAAATGTCCTCCTTATCAGCCCTACAATTCTATTGGCTTTGTTTATCTTTTCCGCTAAATGTTCTGAGAAATTTAACTTATTGTCTATCACTACTCCTATATCCTTTTCTGCAATCACTTCCTCCATCGCTTCATACATACTGTATCCTACCTTGTCTATCTTGCTGGTCCCAATCCGCATGTACTTGCATTTTTTTGGATGAAAAGGCATTAACCAATGCTCAGACCATCCCTTCATGCCCTCCACATCTCCTTGAAGCAAACCCATATCTTCCTTACTCCTCACTCTTCTATACAGCTTAGTGTCATCCGCATACAGGTATACCTCACTTCCATTAGTTATAACTTCAGGTAAGTCGTTGATAAATATAACGAACAGCAGTGGTCCCAACACAGATCCCTGAGGTACCCCACTTGTAATTTCCCTCCATCCCGAGCCTATTCCATTCACCAGTACCCTCTGTCTCCGATCTTTCAGGAAGGCTTCTATCCATTTCACACATTTCTCCCCTATATTATAGCTTCTAACTTTCTCTATTAACCTTTTATGTGGGACCTTATCGAAGGCCTTCATAAAATCGCAATATACTGTACCACGTCTATTACATCACCATCTTCTAGAATTTGCATCCAATCATCTACCACCTTAATTAGCTGTAGTACTGTCGACCTCCCAGGCAACAATCCGAACTGTCTCCCACTGAAAAGTTGGTTTGACTTCATATGATCCATTATTCCTTCTCTAATTACCGTTTCCATTAGTTTACACACAACACTTGTCAAACTGACTGGTCTATAATTCCCTGGGTCATTTCTCTTTCCCTTCTTAAATATAGCTGTTATGTTCGCCTCTCTCCAGTCCATCGGGATTTGTCCTGTATTAAACGATACCTCAAATAACATTTTCAATGGCTCTACTAACATCTCCCCTCCTTCCTTTATGATTCTTGGGTGTATCCCATCCGGTCCCGGTGACTTATTTCTGTTCATTTTTTCTATAGCCCTTCTTATTCTAGCATGGAAAAACTCTATTAGTTCTAGTGCCGGTGCCTGTTTGATGGGCATAGTAGGCACTGCATCCTCCGACTCCACTGTTAGTACCCCTCCAAAGTATTTCCCCAGCACCTCTGCTTTCTCCTTATCAGTCTCCGCTCTACTCCCACCATTCAACCCCCCTACCAGCTCTGGGATCCCTACTCTTCTTGTTAACTTTTCCTGAATGTACTTCCAGAATATTTTTGGATTATCCTTCACATTTCTAGCTATCTCTCTCTCCCTCTCCTTCATCCCCCTCCTTGTTTCCCACCTTATTTTATTGTTTATTTGTCTACGTTCCAGATCCACTTCTTTAGCTTCTATACTAGACCCCCTGTTCTTTTTTAACAATTTTAATCTTTCCCACAATCGTTTCTTTCTTCTAATCAATATCCAAAGCTTTCTTTTCATTGGCAATTCTGGGTTAGTTCTTTTCCTCAATTTTGTTTTATCCTTATATTCCCTTACTGGTACACTTTTGGATACAGCATTCTCCAGTTTGACTCTAATTTTCCTCCACATTCCTTCAGCGTCTTCACCGTTCAAGTATTCCCCCCAGTCAATGTCCAAACACCGTCTCAGCAGCTCATAATCTGCTCTATCATACATGTATATTTTTCTATTGCTTCTATTATCCCTCTCTGATTTAATGTTACAACTAAAGCTTATACAGGCATGGTCACTACGACCTATAGGGCTATCCACATTAACATGTTCCACTATATCCTCTTCATTGCTAAAAATCAAATCAAGTACACTCCCCTGCGTCCCATTTTGTCATCTCTACAATATGTTGCGTTAAAAAACAATCTCTCACTTTATCTATAAACTTATTTTCCAGGCTACCCTGTCCCGCTGGAGTAGTACAATTTGCCCAGTTGATCCCTGGCAAATTGAAATCTCCAATCAAAATTTTATATTTGTTCTCTCTATTATCTATCTCCTCCATTGCTTTCAGTAGGTTATCATCCTCTCCCCTGCTATTATTTGGGCTTCTATATATAGAGGCAATTAGAATTGATCCTCTTGCACATTTTACTTCAATACACAAATACTCACAATACTGCTGTCTCATATCCACCTCATTAACCTTTAGCTCTTTTCTTACATAAATAAACAGTCCTCTTCCGACCTCTGCTCTAATAGCATTTCTCTCATATAACTCAAAACCCTCCAAACTATATTCCACCAGTTCCCTTTCAATTCTAGCATTTTTTGGTCTTACTTCCTGTAGGGCTATGACATCAGGTTTTTCCTCTTCATCCTGCAACCTACATATAAGTTCTCTTTTCTTGTCCTGGGTAAACACATCCACATTACTAAACATAATCCTTAATCCATCTACCATTCCTTCAGCAATTTCACCATCCTGCTCCTCCAGTCCGTACCCTACTCCCCCGCTAGCACTACTGGGTCTGCCTCTTTGTCTCCCGTCTCTCCCTGTATTTACCTATTTGTATTTACCTATTTGTAGTTTACAGGAATTGAGCAGCGCTCGTGTTGTCCTGTCTTAGTTACTTTATAATCAATCCATTTTACTTAGACAAGTATCGTAATGGATATTCCCAGTTCCCAGTATTTTGGACTAACATATCATAACTTATGTTGCCCTATTTCCATATTTACTTTTATCCAACCTAGATTTGAACATGTTAATGTTCCTCGCTCTCACCACCTCCTCCTCCAAGTTGTTCCAAGTCTCTATACTCCTATATGGGAAGCTGAATTTCTTTGTGTCCTTACGACATCTGCCCTTCCTCAGCTTAAACTCGTGCCCTCTTGTCCTTCCATTATCCCTCACGAATAGATCTTCCCTATCTACTCGTTCCAAACTTTTTACTCCCTTGAACATCGTTATTAAGTCGCCTCGTTCCCTTCTCTCTTTCAAGGTAGGCAGTTGTAGTGTCTTAAGTCTTTCCTCATATGTCAACTCCTTCAATCTTGGGATCATCTTCGTTGCTATCCTTTGGACTTTCTCTAATTTGTTTATATGTTTTTTCAAATGTGGTGACCATATCACTGCTGCATATTCTAATCTTGGTCTTATCATAGTCATTATCAATTTTCTTAACATTTCTTCATCCAAATAGTTAAATGCCACTCTCATATTGGTTATTATTCCATATGCTCCTCCAATGATCATGTTAATATGCTTCTCCGGGGATAGATCATCTTGTATTATCACTCCAAGGTCCTTCTCATGCCGTGTTTTGCCGATTATTTCAGTTCCTAATTTGTACACCCAGCTTGGCCTTATCTCACTTGTTCCCACTTCCAAAACATGACACTTTTCTGCATTGAAACTCATTTTCCAGGTTTGGCTCCATCTGTGCAACTCATCTAGGTCCTTTTGAAGATCCTGACAACTTTCTATACAGGTGACATTCTTCATGATCTTAGCGTCATCCGCAAACATATTCATATGACTATTCAAGTTTTCTGGCATGTCGTTTACATAAAGTAGGAACATTATCGTACCCAACACTGATCCCTGTGGTACTCCGCTCGTCACACTCCTCCACTGTGAATATTCGTCTCGTATCGTGGTCCTCATTTCTCTTCCTATTAAAAAGTTTTCCATCCATTTTAACATCCTACCATGTACACCTCCAACAACCTGCAATTTCCACAATAACCTTTTGTGAGGCACCCTGTCAAAGGCCTTTTTCAGGTCCAGGTAAACACAGTCAACCCATCCCTCTCTCTCCTGTGTAACATCTACAACTCTGCTATAAAAGCTTAATAAATTAGATACACAAGATCTCCCTTCCCTGAATCCAAATTGTTTCTCGCTAAGCACCCCCTGTCCCTCAATGAAGTGTGTCCACTTTTTCCTTATAATTTTCTCACAAATTTTACAAACAATGCTGGTGAGGGACACCGGTCTGTAGTTAAGCGGATTTTCTCTGTCTCCTCCTTTGTAAATTGGTACTATGTTAGCTCTCTTCCATTCCACTGGCAGGTCTCCCTCATTCAGTGAAGATTTGATGATTTCATAGATTGGTTCCACTAACTCTTCCGCACATTCTTTGAGGATCCATCCAGCCACTCCATCTGGTCCCATTGATTTCCTCACGTCCAAATCCTGCATCAATTTCAGCACTTCACTTTTTGTCACTTTCATTTCAGGCATCTGTGGTGTTCTCATTTCTCTATTAGGTTCTATAAACTCCTCCTCTTTTACAAACACTGACTGAAGCTTTTCATTCATAACTTCACACAATTCTTTATCTTTCTCATAGCTGTTTGTTCCAACTCTTAGTCTGACAATACCTTCTTTTGTTTTTATTTTTCCATTTACAAATCTATAAAATAGTTTTGGCTCATTTTTGCACTTCTCTACAATATTCCTTTCATATTTATATTGTTCCTCGCGTCGTATCTTTACGTATTCATTTCTTTTCTCCTTGTACTTATTCCAGTTATTTTCACTATGTCTCTTCCGTGCTATATTCCAGGCTCGGTTTCTTCTATCCTGTGCCTTACTACATCTTATATTGAACCATTCTTTTTCCTTCTTTACCCCTGATTGGAACCTTGTGACACCTCCACCCCGTTCTCCTCCTCCATCACAACTCCCATCACATTCTCTTCCCTCCCTGATCTCCCCCTCCCTTCTACTCATATAAACCACTTCCTCACTTTTCCGTCCCTCACTCTCCAGTAAAAATTTCTCTTATCCTCCTCACCCATCTTTCCATTATTTTCATCAGCCTTTTCTTGTAATTCCTTAATTTTTTTCCTTTGTTCTATACTCAAATCCTTCTTTAGTCTTATGTGTTTCAGTTTATCATTATGCTTTCTTCTTTTCTTCCACAGCTATTCTTACCTCTTCTGTCCACCATGCTGTACCTTTCACTCCCCTCCCTCTTCTCCTCACTCCACACACCTCCTCACATGCTGCACAGATCTCATCCTTAAACACCTTGCTCATTTCCTCCACTTCCTCCATAACTTCCAGGTCGAACCCACCTAGTCATCTTTCCACTGCTCTCCTGTACTCCTCCTGCAACCTCTCCACCCTCCTCACCATTCCACCCTCCTCTCGCCTCCCTCCAGCTCTCCTCACCCACTTCTTTTGTATCCTAACCTTAGCTACCACTACATATGATCAGACAGACCCCCTCCAATACCCCTATACACCCTAGTATCCATCACAGATTTCTTCATTCGTTCATCCACACATACATAATCAATCAATGACTTTCGTTCCAGCACTGTCTTATCCTTCATCGTCAACATCCGTTTCCACGTGCACCTGTGGATCATTCTGTGTCGGAAGAAGGTGTTGGCTATCCACAGCCTCCTCCCCACACATACATCCACAAGTGCACTACCATTCCCATTCACCTTTGATGGTACCCCCCACCCTCCCACCACTCCCTCAACTTTCCTATCACCCACCTTACCATTCTTATCCCCAATCAGAAATATTCTTTTGTTCTTGTCAAACTTCTCCAGGCACACCTCCACATTCATCCAGAACTCCTCTTTCTTTCTTTCAAGTATATCCTCTGTCGGGGCATACACGCATACAATCACCCACGTTTGTATCCTACTTTCATTCTCACCCACACAATCCTTGAACCCACAGACCCATACTCTCTTACACATTTCTTCCATTTGCTACTTACAAACAAACATGCACCTTCTCTCGCTGTTCCTTCACTCACACCAGCACACACACCCATTCCACACTCCCACTCTCTCACATCTGAACCTTTCCATTTGGTCTCTGTCATTCCACACACATCCAGCCTGGCATCCACTAACACTTCCAGAACCTCTCTCTCTTTTGTGCCATCATTCATGCCACTAACATTCCACGTAGCCATTCTCAGAATGTCCGAAGGAATGTCCTTAGTCGGTCGTGGTTCGTCAACGTAGGTTCCGTCCGCATCCGGGGCTGTTCGTTCGTTTTTCTTTGCTTAGATATTTTTTCCGGGTGGGGGTCGCAAGCCCACCGACCCAACCTCTTTAGTCGCCTCTTACGACACGCAGAAGGCACGTGGGGCATATTCTATTCCCTAACCCCCAGGGGTTCTTCAATTCCATCATATCGGAAATTATTCACAGATTATATAGAGACCAAATAACATACACTTTTAAGTGTGTTCAATAGTTTTGCATTATCAATAGGGTGTAGCATAAGGCTTATCAACATCATCACAGTAACGGGGTCGGGGTTGAGGCCGGGACGGGGAGGGGAGGGAGTAGGCCTACAGCGGTGGGGATATCCTTCCTTTTTTTTTTTTTTTTTTTTTTTATGTGAAATTTATCAAATGACAAATATGGGGTCGGGGTTGAGGCAGGGATGAGGAGGGGAGGGAGTAGGCCTACAGCGGCGGGGATATCCTTTTTTTTTTTTTTTTTTTTTTTTTTTTTTTTTTTTTTTTTTTTTCCCAATGTAGGCTATTTCCAATGTGCGGACTTTTTCAATGTGCGGACAAGGGTCCCCCCCTATTAGTCCGCACATTCGAGGGTTGACTGTATACCACGTCTATAACATCACCATCCTCCAGAATTTGCATCCAATCATCTACCACCGTAATTAGCTGTAATACCGTCGACTTCCCCGGCAAGAATCCGAACTGTCTCCCACTGAAAAGTTGGTTTGATTTCATATGCTCCATTATTCCTTCTCTAATTACCATTTCCATTAGTTTACACACAACACTTGTCAAACTGACTGGTCTATAATTTGCTGGGTCATTTCTCTTTCCCTTCTTAAATATAGCTGTTATGTTCGCCTCTCTCCAGTCCGTCGGGATTTGTCCTGTTGTTGTTGTTCCCCAAGCTGCCTGGCCGAACAGCCCCAAGGCCCCGAGCAAGGCCAAGGCCATAACCGAGCGCCCCCACAGAACCCTCCCTACTGACCACAATAAAGCCTGGGTGACCGAAGCCACTCCATGGCGGGGAGCTGAGGAGGGTGCGGAAACGCCTGGGAAACCAGAGCCCCACCCATGGCCCTGTGCCCCTCAGCAATTATGCAGAGAAAGCTGAGGGGCAAAGGAAAAATGTGACGCTTTGGCTTCCAATCTTGGTAGATTGGGAGGTCAATCCACGGAAGAGACGCCGTCACTTGAGATCTAGAAAATATATAAGTAATAGGAACAGTCAGATTAACCCATCAGACCCGGCTATGTATTCCACAGCGAAACCCGGGGGTTTTGGCCGAAAAACGTTTATGCCTAGGCTACCGTATCTTTGTTATTTTGACTGCTTCCACATTTGCGCGCATCCCCAAGCGTAGATGTGTTTCGTACCTGTAGAATGGCGATAAGTAGAGCTTTCTAAGTCAACTGGTTCAGTTGTGATGACGATTTCCATGGAGATAACTTTGTGGCAAAATCAGCCACTTTACACTACTTTTGACTACTTAACCTGACAAGCGCGAAATAGACCTAGGGGCTAGGGTAGTTATTTGTGCATTTCTAGCCTTGGATTCTGACAGAATTCGTTATATTTACAATATAGAGCATTATTTGTTTTCGGTATGCTTTTATTTTACATATATGATGTATATATGAACCTTCAAGAGTGCTAAAATAAGTGGGAAAAGCATTTGGGTGGTGAAAAACGAAGATATTGGCCACCCGGTCATAATCTCAGGCGAGAGAGAGCCACAGGCAACCCTCCTCTCTCGCTGTCTGTGAGGTAACTGAGACGAGCGGGGCGGTGTGGGCCGGTGTCTGGGTGTTACATAACGATCTTTTCTGCAACCCACTTGTGCTACAGTATCGCGGGAGAGAAAAATAACCGATAAATGATGATAATAAGAGGAAAAATAGGTGATAATTGAGGAGGGGAGGGAGGGGGGAATAAGGTGGGGAAGGAGGGGAGGGGGGTGGGTGAGATTTACATGGATGAGTACTGGAGGGGAATTATCTCACCTAGAGACAAATTCCTTTGTTTTGATAGGCCCTTTTTTTTTTGGAAGGCTTTTTTTGGAAGGCTTTTTTTATGGTCTTGCTTCCGTGAGGCCTATCGCGTTCCCTATAGGAAGCCTTCCGTGAGGCCTATAGCGCTTGCCGGGTTAACAATAACATACAGGCACACACGAACAAGCGACGCTCTCCTTCTTGTGGTCGGAGATGTGCGGCGTCGGTCCAGCCGGTTTTTGTTTACATGCGTCGGACGGACACCTCGCACACCAAGCTTACAGGCTTTCAAGCTGCCGGAGCCTCAGCTCCCTTCCGGGTTCCGCGGGGGTGTTTTTTATGGATGCCTCAGAGCCCAACCAGGTCTGGAGGGTTAAGCTATGGGTATGGCAGAGATCGCTCAGTTCTCACTCTGATAGACCAGCCCATCACCACATGACTAGAACCCAATCCTCTCAGCATCAGCTAGGAAAGGCCCTAGAAAGCCGCCTTTGGCGGGGGGATAGCTCCCTCGGGGTTGGGCACTCGCCCGGATTTGTCCTGTATTAAAAGATACCTCAAATAACATTTTTAATGTCTCTACTAACATCTCACCTCCTTCCTTTATGATTCTTGGATGTATCCCATCCGGTCCCGGGGACTTACTTCTGTTCATTTTTTCTATAGCCCTCCTTATTCTAGCATGGGATAACGCTGCCGGTTTGATGGGAATAGTAGGCACTGCATCATCCGACTCCACTGTTAGTACTTCCCCAAAGTATTTCCCCACCACCTCTGCTTTCTCCTTATCAGTTTCTGCTCTATTCCCATCATCCAAGTCTCCTATCAGTTCTGGGATACCTACTCTTCTTGTTAACTTTTCTTGAATATACTGTACTTCCAGAATATTTTTGGATTATCCTTCACATTTCTTGCAATCTCTCTTTCCCTCTCCTTCATCCCCCTCCTTGTCTCCCACCTTATTTTATTGTTTATTTGTCTGCGTTCCAAATCCACTTCTTTAGCTTCTATACTAGACCCCCTGTTCTTTTTTAACAATTTTAGTCTTTCCCACAATCGTTTCTTCTTATCAATGTCCAAAGCTTTCTTTTCATTGGTAATTCTGGGTTCGTTCTTTTCCTCAATTTTGTTTTATCCTTATATTCCCTTACTGGTACACATTTGGATATAGCATTCTCTAGTTTGACTCTAATCTTCCTCCACATTCCTTCAGCGTCTTCACCGTTCAAGTATTCCCCCCAGTCAATGTCCAAACACCTTCTCAGCAGCTCATAATCTGCTCTATCATACATGTATATTTTGTTATTGCTTCTATTATCCCTCTCTGTTTTAAGATTGCAACTAAAACTTATACAGGCATGGTCACTACGACCTATAGGGCAATCCACATTGACATGTTCCACTATATCCTCCTCATTGCTAAAAATAAAATCAAGTACACTCCCCTGCGTCCCATCTCTATATCTTGTCATCTCTGTAATAGGTTGCGTTAAAGAACAATCTCTCACTTTCTCTATAAACTTGTTTTCCAGGCTACACTGTCCTGCTGGAGTAGTACAATTTGCCCAGTTGATCCTTGGCAAATTGAAATCTCCAATCAAAATCTTATATTTGTTCTCTCTATCTATTTCCTCCATTGCTTTCAGTAGGTTATCATCCTCTTCCCTACTATTATTTGGGCTTCTATATATAGAGGCAATTAGAATTGACCCTCTTGCACATTTTACTTCAATACACAAATACTCACAATACTACTGTCTCATATCCACCTCATTTACCTTGAGCTCTTTTCTTACATAAATAAACAGTCCTCTTCCAACCTCTGCTCTAATAGCATTCCTCTCATACAACTCAAAACCCTCCAAACTATACTCCACCAGTTCCCTTTCAATTCTAGCATTTTTTGGTCTTACTTCCTGTAAGGCTATGACATCAGGTTTTTCCTCTTCATCCTGTAACCTACCTATCAGTTCTCTTTTCTTGTCCTGGGTAAACACATCAACATTACTAAACATAATCCTTAATCTTTTTACCTTTCCTTCAGCAACTACACCATCCCGCTCCTCCTGTCCGTACCCTAGTCCCCCCCTAGCACTACTGGATCTGCAGCTTCGTCTCCTGTCTCTCCCTGTGACACCTCCACCCTGTTCTCCTCCTCCGTCACAACTCCTATCACATTCTCTTCCCTCCCTGATCTCCTTCTCCCTTCTATTCGTATAAACCACTTCTTCAATTTCCCATCCCTCACTCTCCAGTAAAAATTCCTCTTATCCTCCTCACCCAAATTTCCATTATTTTCATCAGCCTTTTCTTGTAATTCCTTTATTTTGTTTCTTTGTTCTATGCTCAAATCCTTCTTTAGTCTTATATGTTTCAGTTCTTCATTTGTGTTTAGCCTCCAACTAAAATTTGTCTCTGTCTCTGCCACTGCCCTGGTTTTAAACTGTATTCTTATGGGTCTCATCTCTCCCCTTTTATATCTACCTATCCTACTGACTTCCTCCACCTGCCCTTCCCATCCAGATCCGTCCACATCCACACCATTCATGACCTCCTTCACTTTCTCCATATCCCTCACTTTTCTCACTCCATTATCATTTATATGAGCCTCTATATCTCTATGCAAGATTACACCCCTATCCCTGTCCATGGCCTCCCTCACGACACTCCTTGTTCTTCATGACACCTACGACTGCACTCTCAAAACTTTTTTTGGTCATATTCATTTCTTCCTTTTGTTCTTTCACAATATCCTCCAATGCCTTAACTTTCTGTTCACCTACCACCGTCCATGCAGTTGACTCCTTTACTTTCTTGAATCGTCCTTCGTATTCCTTCAGCTGCTCCTTCAATGCCATATTCTCTGCTCCCAGTTCATCTACCCTTTTTAATACCATCTCTAGGCTATTATTAACTTCCGAAATAGGCCTAGGCCTACATTCGCTTCCTTCGCTAGGCCTATTCCCTTCCCCACCTGACACACCACACAGTACCTTAACTTTCTCACCAATATCCCCCTTCCACTTTTCCAAATCCTTTACAACAATAATAACCTCTTCTAACTTCTTATCTGTACTCCTAAACCCACGAAAACGTTGTAACCTTTCTTCCGCCTCCGTCATTCCCGAAATTCCTTCCGCCATGTTTGTTTACAATCTCAACAACTCACTGCACTACCGCTGTCCCGTTACTCTACTCTTATTACACTATATATGACCCCTCCACCACACCAATTTATCTTCCAAGCACTTCACGAGTCCTTCCTCTCCTTGCTAGCTCCGTATGCACTCGAAATTCTGTGTTATTTACCCTTTCCCATGAAAATATGCCGTAGCCTCAAAAACTTGCGTCCGCCTCCCGCCATTGCCGCCGACCAACCTGCAGTGCCGGCTACGCTTACTACCACCAGCCTAAGGGTTATTGCTGATATCACTCCCCCCTCCTTTGGATAAGGCACCACTGAGGAAGGGCCCCATGCCCCTCCTCTATGGCCCTGATTGTTCGTGGATCCCTGCAATACCACAGAACCCACAACTGTGGGTTCTGTGGTAGAACAAAAAAAAAAAAAAAAAAGCTCAACCTACCGTTTCAGGGGAACTTCCGGTCCCCGGCGGATGGCATATTGAAGTTAACAGGAGTAGAAAGTTTCGGGCAAAAGATGAGGCAGGGAGAGTTCTAGATTTGTCACTTAAAGCTATTCCAAGTTCATACAATCCAGATTAATTTCTGTACACAGCTGCCCCGGCAGTCCCTCCCGCCGCTTCTGCACGACTGCGGACTGGTCAAAAGCTGATGGCGTCAACGATGTCAAAGCTTTAAATGCTCTCACGCCGGAATTGGCTACAATTCCGGTCTTAGACCATACGCATACACCAGTCTTGCAGATCGGGCAGGTTGGGCTAGGCCCCTGGGTAGATTGGGAGATAGAGGCTCAGGTTTTTGCTGCCACAATTACTTCTAAGTCTTCACATCAGGTTTTCCAAGAAAATCATGCTTATTTTTCTTTGCCGATAGCCAAAGCAGAAGGAGTGTCCTCAGATTTGCTGGCCTTTCTTGCGGCATCCAAAGTATCCTTACACTGAACCTTTCTCTACTCCCCCTGCTGCTCACCTCGAGCGTGATTTCAAATTAAGATATAAGGCCTACCGGATGTTCTCTCAGTACTTAGTTAGTCGCCAGATCGCTGCCTCTCTTTCACGTACTATTTCGGCCATAGCTGACCCCCAAATTAGGAAAGCTACTGAGTTGTCTAGGAGACTTTTACTACAAAATTCCATTCAGTCTTTAGGAGACATCAGAATTACGATCATGGAAGCGGTTCGAGCCCGCCAAGATCTGAGAGTCCATCTGGTCAGGAAGTTGCCGGCGGACATAGGTCGCCGGGTAACTCTCTCGCCGGTCCTTACTGCCCCCCTACTTAACTCAGAACCTGGAGTCTAGTGTTTAATATGGTTAATGCATGGAAGCAGGTTACCTCCCAAATTTGGAAGGACCCTGCTAAGAAGCCCTTTCATAAGTCAAAGGGCGGTAGCAAGCCTAACCAGCCACAGGCCAAACAGTCACCAAGGGACCCCAGACCCCCTCCTCAGCAGGGAGGTAATCTGCACAAGTCCAAACAAGGTAAATACTCTGGGTACAAAGGTAAAGCCCCAAAAAAGTTTAGTCAGGGGCATTCGTCCACCAAAACTAACCAGCCGCCAGATACGAAACCACCTCCCCCTCCAAAAAACTAGCCACCCATACTCTCAGTGTCCCAGTACCATGCTTAAGGGCACAGGATTTGAGAGTTGCCTTGAAGGACGGGCCCAGTTTGCACCTGGGTTCGTTCCGTTCATTCCGCTCGGCCTGGCCCAAGAAAACTTGGTCCAGGAAAGTAGTGAGCAAAAGAATCACCTGGTGGTGGCTCCGGCGGCCTCGACTGAGTCAGCCGCTGGAATGCAACAGTGTGTCTCAGGAGGAGGCTCTAGTCCAAGAAATTATTTCCAAACATGTCCTTATCCCAGTCAATTCCAATCACCCAGTGTTCACCTCAAAACTCTTCTTGGTGCCATAAAGGGACAGTGTGCAGATGCGACCAGTTCTCGATCTCTCGCACCTGAACACCTTTATAGAGAATTCACCCGTCAGGATGCTTACAGTACAGTGGGCCCCGCAAGGGTGCGGTTACCTTAGTCCGAGACATGCGCGCACCCTTGTAAAACGCACCCTTGGAGCTTAAGAACCTATGGGAAATTCACTATGTAGTCCGGGGACTCTTCAAACTTACCCTTTTTTCGCCCAATAACCCCTGAAAAACATGAACTAAGGAAAGAATACCTGTACAGTATAGAAATGTGATTAGATATTAGATAGAATAGGGGTATTACACTCACTTTGGATGGTTTATGTATGCGTGGAGGTTGGGATGTTGGTCTTACTGAGGGTCCGAGGCTGCCCCCATGCCTTACTTGGTTGAAGTTAGTGGGGGGAACTTGGCTCTACACCCCCACCATCTGTCATTGGTATGACATCCATGCAGAACTCGGACTCCTCAGTCTGTCTTGCCAGGTCGGTGACATTTGCAAGGACCGATGCAATCATTTCTCGTTCCTCTATCTCGTCGGTGCGGTCAGGCTCGTCGGTGCGGTCAGGATTGAAGTCAGGGATGGAGTCGGGATCGGAGTCGGACTCAATCCTAGCTGTAGCAGGCCTCCTACGTCCAGATACCCCTGAGGGTCCTGGTTGAGGTGAGGCAGGTCTACGTGCGGCAGGTCTGGCCTGCAAGAACGAGGTGATGCTTGCCTGTTTCAAGTTGTTGATGTGGACCACATATCTGTCGCAATATTTCTTCAAAATGCGATCCATTTCAACTGCGTCTGATCTCCCATCACCCAGGTCAATCTCCAACATAGCACTTTTCATATTTTCTCCCAGCTCAATAAATTTTGCTATATCCTTCATACGAGCTTCAGTTCCCCTTTCTTCATCCATGGGTTCTTCCTCCTCCACTCTCTCCATTTCTGAGATGATGTCATCGACTGAAAACTCAGCATCACCACCTTCAACTACCTCTCTCATTGCTTCCTCTGTTACCTGGGCGAACACTCTTCCAACACGGCGTAACTCAGATAACATGTCTTCTCCCGCTCTCCTCTCTTCCCCTCCACGGCCAGCGTCCTTGGGCAACCCTTGAATTGGGCGCCACGCTCGAACCATTTGTTTCTGGGATATATCACGCCAGGCACTCACACAGTTATCTACTGCATTCTTGATGGTATATGTTTTCCACCACTCCTTTATGGTTTTCTTCTCTATTTCTTCCTCCTCTTCAATAATGTCCATGTGTTCATCACCACCTTCACGTCGCAACACCTCGGCCAATGTAGTGTCAGTACCCTCCCTCAGCTGCCGATAGGACCTGGTATAATATTTCTTCTTGAAGGAGGCAATAATCTCTTGATCTAGAGGTTGTATGATTGAGGTGGTGTTCTTGGGGAGGAACATTACTTCAACTTCCGGATGGCGACCCACCAAAATAGCTGGATGACCTGGGGCATTGTCCATTGTCAGGAGAACTTTGTGAGCTAAATTTTTCTTCCTACAAAATTCCCGTGTCTCGGCCAGAAAAGATTTGTCCAGCCATTCCATTGATACTTTCCCGTCAACCCAAGCAGCCTTGTTCCAACACCAATAGACGTCAAGCTTGGACATATCTTGGTGGCGATAGCAGTGTGGCCGACGAGATCGGTAGACAATTAGAAGGGGTAGCTTATGTGTTCCAGTAGCATTACAGCACATCATCACTGTAAACCTGTCTTTGGCTATCTTAAAGCCCTTTGCTTGTTTTTGCTCCTTTGATATAAAAGTGCCTGCAGGCATCTTCTTCCAATTTAATCCGGCTTCGTCGCAATTATAGACTTGATCTAATGCGTATCCTTTGTCAGCAATAAGTGCATTAAACTCAGCAGGGAATGCTCGGGCAGCTTCATGATCAGCACTGGCCATCTCGCCAGTATTTTTCAGGTAGTGTAATTTCTCCCTTTTCTTAAATCTATCATACCACCCCTTCGATGCCGTGAATCCACCCACATCCTTGTCTTTGTTAAGTTTTTCATAGTAGACTTGAGCTGTCTCACGAATAAGATTTGAATTTACAGGCATACTCTTGCTGGCTTGCTCATCAACATATATGCTGAGCAACTTTTCAGTTTTGCCCCTTTCTAGTTTTCCTCACATGTTTAATCACACTCCTGCTATGCACTGACGAATCATTGTAGCACTTCATGATTTTTTCTTTTCGCTTTTTAATTGACCGCACAGTTGATTCACCCACACCAAAATGTCTACCCACATTTGCCTGTTTCTCACCTCTAGCCAACATATCTAGTAACTGTTTTTTCTGTTCTAAATCAAGAACTTTCACTTTTGTTTTGGTGGGTAACACGATCGCCCTGGGCGGTGGGTTAGGGGCAGCAGGTGGCTGGGGTGGTGGAGGGGCTGGAGGGTCCATTGTTCACAAAGAATGCGGCAACAAATTGCAAGGCTGCGTCAGGGTACGCTTACACACGAGTCACTGAGCCATCCCCGCGTGCTCTGACGTCACAAACATGGCCGCCCGACAAATGCGCATCAAGTTCCGCACGCTTCGCCACCGCACGCTTTGCTTTTTTCGCACCCTTGGATTATAAGCACCGCACGGTTGGAGAATCGCACCCTTTTATTGCGCACCCTTGCGGGGCCGACTGTACTGCAACTCAGACTCTCACTTCCGCCGCAAGGTTGGATGTGCTCAATCGATATCAAAGACGCCTATTGGCATGTCCCTATAAACAAGAGGTTCCAAAAATTCCTCGCTCTGAGGGTCAGGCAAGAGACTTATGTCTTCCAAAGAATGCCTTTCGGTTTGAACCTGGCACCAAGAATTTTTACAAAACTAGTCCTGCAAGCCCTTTTGCCTTTATTAGTCCAGGGCATACAGGTGTTTTGGTATCTAGACGACTGGCTGGTAGTGGCGAACTCAAAGGAATTATGTCACGATCATGTAAACCAAGTGTTAGCTCATGTGCAAACCCTAGGGTTCAAGGTGAACTTGGCAAAGTCTCTCCTTGTCCCCACAAGGACTATTCAGTGGATAGGGCTGGTCTGGGATACCGCCAATCTGACTCTTACTCGGAGTGTGGACAACCGAAACAGATTTCGCAAGAAACTTCCGTTTCCTCCACAATCTGGATACGACCAGGAAGACGTGGGATTCCCTGATCGGCTCTCTCAACTGGATACAATTAACTGTGAAGCCGGTTGAAGGTCAAACGATTAATCCTGGATGGCAACAAAGTTTTTCCTCTCTCGCCGGAGAAGAAATTATGGCCAATTCCTCCTTTAATCCACAGCTTACTATCGGTCTGGGCCAAGCGGGAATTACTCCACTCAATAACGACATGGGTTTCTCCCCCGCTTACGGTATGGGTAGACACAGACGCCTCAGGGGCACTAGGTTGGGGCTATCAGTCAAACCAGGGCCATCAAGGGCAGGGCACCTGGTCAGACGACAATCACTTGCATATCAACAAACAAGAGCTTTTAGTTCCTCTCTTTTTTCTCCAAAATTACGGCATGACTTTGATAAACAAATCAATAGCGTTCCGAATGGACAACCAAACTGTAGTTTATTGTATTCAAAAACAGGGCTCAGTGAGGTCTCGAGAGTTGCTGAAGGTTTCCGAACAGATTTTTGCCCTGGCCGAATCGCTGGGCATTTTCCTGCTTGCAACATATCTCCCCGGCGTGGCGAACGTCTGGGCAGACACTCTCTCTCTCGCTGGCGGAGCACTCTAGTAGAATGGACAATCAAACAGGTCATCTTCGACAAGATGATTGCAAAGCCTTACCGTCCACAAGTGGACTTGTTTGCATCCAAAGAGAACCACAGACTCCCTCTCTTCCTCACTCGTCAGGAGGTAACCCCGGCGGGGGGACCCGATGCATTGTTGGTGGATTGGACCAGGTGGACGTCAATCTATCTTTTTCCTCCACCAGATTCTGTGCTAATGTGCAAAGTAATTCACAAGCTGAGAGATTACCGGGGCCTAGTCTCGATGATCGCGCCGCTAGGGCCAGCCCAGGTATGGTACCATCAATTGCAACAGTGATGCAGGAACCCGGTGTCCCTCCCGGTCTCCGCTTTCCACTTGGAAACAATTGGCAACCTTCGGACCTCACTCAGTTTTGCCTTGTGGACATTTACAATGCCAAATGGTTAGCTCAATTTGGGGAAAGTGTCACTAATAAACTGATGAATCAATACACTATGTCTACCAGGAGACAATATCAATCCCATTGGAAAACCTTCACAACCTGGATTGTAGAGTCAGGGCAAACAACTGCCTCAGCAGTTTTAATTTTCAAATATGTAGACTACCTCTTCGAACAGAAACAATTTTCAGTAACCACTTTAACAAATAATTTGTCTGCCATTAGAACTCCCTTTTTTTATCTCACTGGCCTTTCCATACCGCAGGCGGAGGAGAAAGGGTTTATGAGGGCGTGTTTCAAGCTTCGCCCACCACCCCGTCAGCTCATGCCTACTTGGTCACTTGACAAAGCTTTATCAGTACAGTACTTCAATCGCGCAAATATAATAATGCACCGGATTTTGATTCACTTTTGAAAAAGGCTGTATTCCTCATGGCTCTAGCCACCGGAAACAGGGTGTCTGAGCTGGCGGCGATGAGCAACGAACCTAATTGCCTTAGGTTTGGGAGATTGCACAATCATGTACAAATCGCGCCGTCCCCCACATTTATAGCAAAGAACGAGCATTCTGACCATGTATTTTCTGAATTTTCCGTCCCGGCATTGAAGAGGGGCCTTACTCATCACTTATGTCCTGTGCAAGCACTCGCTAAGTTTATGAGGGCTGCGCACCCTCGCCAACCAGGTTCATTATGGGTCAACCAGACAGGTAGGCGTGTTACGAGAAGAAAGTTAGCTTCCTTGCTTGTTGACGTTATTAGGGAAAGTAATCCCGGCGTGATAGGCAGGGCTCACGATATCAGGAAATGGGCAGTCTCTCTCAGATTTCTTCAAAATTTTTCGGTAGAGGACATTGCTAATACTCAATTATGGGCTTCCAATCATACTTTCCTAACACGCTATCTGTCTGTCGTCCTAGATAAACCAAAACGTACCTGTGTAGCTTTACGACAACGGGTACAGTAGGTAATGTTCTATTATGTAAGTTTTTGTTTTTAAAAAGGGTGGGTGTGTGTGCAGAATAGTCCATATCCCACTGTCCCCTAGAGATTGTGATGAATCACGAGCTGTGATAGGACTGGTTCTACAGTCCATTATTTAATTTTATGTTAATTCTAAGAAGATATCTAGCATAGTTGCAACTATGTACATATTATCAGATGGTACAAATATATTTACTGTACAAATAATTTTAAGATTGGAACGAAAACTTCTGCAGAGTTATAGTTCTAGGGAACACATGCGTGTCCCAATATATCATGCATACAATCTAATGTAAAGATCTGACCATGAGCAAGCAGTTACTTAACCCTCCTGGCCCGGGCTGTATCTCCAAAGGACAGGGTGGGCTACCCGGGCGATCTGGCCGAAAAACGTCTAGGCCTAGGCTACCGTATTTTGGTTAATTTTAACTGCTAGAAATTTCCCACGCATCTATAAATGTAGTGCGGTTTCCAATCTGTAGACTGGCGTTGAGTAGAGCTCTCTAAGTCAACTGGTTCAGTTGTGATGACGATTTTAGTGGAGAGCATTTTCAGGCGATGTTAGCAATACGACGATCTTTTCACTACTGAAACAACGACATACAGACATACAACAACAAACGAGTCTTCTCCTTCTTGTTTTCGGAGGTGCGGTGACGCAACGATCGGCTTTGTTTACATGCGTCGGACGTACGGCGTTCAGACCAAGCTGAATAGGCTTTCAAGCTTACTATCTCCTGAAAGGACACCCGGGCACCGGCCCTTATTTCGTGGTGTCATATTAAAATGACACCCGGGGAGGAAGGGTTAATGTCACACACTGCTTGCAAATCTTTTTCTATTTTTTATATATTGTTTGCATACAATAAAACTTAAACATTTTTATACAGATTCTTTTCCCCTGAGGTTAGGATATTGTCACGAATGTCCCGCCTCCAGTCTTGGTAATCAGGCGAAGTCGTCAATGATGAAGGGGCCCTATTAAATTATAGGTTTGATTCCCGAAGGGAAGTAGAGAAAACCTAATATTTAGTAGGGCCCCCGTAATCATTGACGACACTGTCCCTCCCAGCCATCCCACTTCCCATTCGTTGATTTCTATAGTTTTATCTTGGTATATCAATGAAGGACGAAGATGGCCGCTAGAGGGCCTGGTGTCGGGGAAGCAAAACATGAGAAATCTACGCATATGGCAAGTCATATGATAACAGATTTTAAGTTATTTTTTCTTTTTTATATTTTACGGAGTTTTTTCTGTAGGGTACCCGATCAAAATGACGATCCTATAAGGGAATTAAGCGTGCACTTATGACGAGTACTCCATGATAACTTCCGCGCGGGATATTCAAAATGCTGGCGCGGGATGTTGAATGGAGACTATTATACTAATAGGCGAAGTCGTCAATGATTACGGGGCCCTACTAAATATTAGGTTTTCTCTACTTCCCTTCGGGAATCAAACCTATAATGTTAGCTCTCTTCCATTCCACTGGCAGGTCTCCTTCATTCAGTGAAGATTTGATGATGTCATAGATTGGTTCCACTAGCTCTTCCACACATTCTTTGAGGATCCATCCAGTCACTCCATCTGGTCCCATTGATTTCTTCACGTCCGAATCCTGCATCAATTTCAGCACTTCACTTTTTGTCACTTTCATTTCAGGCATCTGTGGTGTTCTCATTTCTCTATCAGGTTCTATAAACTCCTCCTCTTTTACAAACACTGACTGAAGCTTTTCATTCATGTGTGTGTGTGTGTGCATGCGCGCGTGATTTTAAGCTACGGATAGGTGTAAGATAGTGTAAATAATTAATAATTATATGATAAAGATAATTTAGATATTTGGTTTGGGTAACACAGCCAGGGGTTCTCACATTGAGGGCCTCGGGTCGAGTCACTGGTCATTAATATATACCTTTTTTTTAAAAGGGTGGGTGGGACTCGTTAGCCTTGGTCGGCAACTCATCTAGGGGAGACAACCTTATACAAATTCGGATGGATGGGACTCGTCAGCCTTGGTTGGCAACCTGTCTAGGGGAGTAAACCTGATACAAATCTGTACTGCTTACCTAAGGGTAAGGCAGGTTAGTGGATGGATTAGCCGAACACCACTGTAGAAAAATAGTGCTAACAAGATACACAGAGGGCCTCGGAGTTGGACGGATCCTAAATTGAGTGGTCAATCCTGTAAGTCCTTCACTAAACTGGCTCGGGTTGTCCCTCTCACAGGGAATAGGTCCGCTTGGGGGCATTCTGTGTATGGCCACCCTCGTAAGGGGAGTAAGGCGTCCGGCAATAGATAGATAGATAGATAGATGATAAAGATAATTTAATGCAACACATTTTTCTTCTGGTGTCTGTAAAATATGTATAGATTACCAATTACTGACGTAGCTTCGTCGCGAGACTACATTATTTTGAGCTCGTGGAGCTAATGTTTGGAAACAGGTTTCTTCCTATTTGGGGTACGAATAGGATTTGAAGGGGGCTGGTAGTTTAGGCTCTTCATCCAAGGGGGGGGGATAGGAAGGAGTAACAGACAGGCACTACCCCGTTCTTACTGCCCGGGGTAGGGGTAGTAAAGGGTAATCCCGATGCAGGGACTTTCACTTTTGGGTGTACATAAGGAAGGTACTGTTTTAGTTATTTTTATCTTAACTGAGACCACTTTTCTACATTGATTAAAAGCATCCAATGTCACCCAGAATTAAATTAAAGTGTCACCACCATACTTAACACGTGCCTGGCCTACCCTCTCCCGCCTACCTAGGAAGTGAGCCGCGCTCTCCACCTCCCACCTACCCAGTACTAAGCCGCGTGGTATAGTAAAACGCTCGCCCACCCTAGTACTCCAGCTTGGGCTGGTTACCGTTCATAGTGACCTTGTATAAATGTTTACAGTTATTTTCTTTTGTGACGATATTTTTGGTCATATATCATTAATTTTACTCTATTAATATTAAGGAACGATTGTTTGATAATAATATGTGCATTGTACACTGAATATAACACTGATATACCGAGGAAGAAGAGCGAAAGTGGAACGTACGTGCACATATTTATTTTCTCCAGAACTCACCCCCACAACATCCTGGAGGGTGGTTAGAACCTTAGGCTCTGACCACTTTCCGATCATTATCACCACCGAAACCAGACTAACCCCAGCTAGCCACAAACACACTTACACCAATTATAAAAGAGCTAACTGGGAAGCATTCACAAATGAGACAGAACAACACTTCACAACTCTAAACAGCGTACCCATCACTAACATCAACAATGCTGTACACATACTCAATAAAACTATCCAAAACGCTGACAAGAAACACATTTCAAGAGGTAACAGAAAAAGACACAACCCCAACTTCACACCAGAAATTCAAAACCTCGTCAGATAACGCGACATACTGAAACACTCCCCAGCACCCCACACACAAGACATCACACACACAACAACAAATCCAAGCAATCAACACCCAGACTAACAACAAAAACTAAATTGGAATAACTTCCTACAAACACTTGATCACAAAACCCCAAAAAAACTCTACAAAACAGTAAACAGCATCACACTTTCCAACAGCAACACAACACAATCACATGCTGTAATCACAACAACAGACTCTACTCCTTCATGTAAACAACAAGCAAACACTCTTATTAATCACTTCTCACATGTCAGCCACCTAAAACCCCACAAAGACGACCGACGTGTCATCCGACGTAAGAGACAATTCCCACAGACCCTGACTATACACCCTTCACCAATCACCAGACAAAGCACATCATCAACAATATCAAGCACTCACCCACCTGTGGCCTAGACAACATAAGCAACATACACCTCAGACACCTGGGACCACAAGGCATACAAGCACTCACTAACATATCAAACTACAGTTATTCACACAACACAATACCAGACATCTGGAAGCATGGTATCACCATTACATTCCCCAAACCCAACAAAGACCCCACGCTACCCTCCTCACACCGCCCCATCACACTCCTTTGCACCCCCTCCAAAGTCATGGAACGCCTTGGACTACAACTAATTATACCCGACCTACCCCTAGCTCCAACACAACATGGCTTCAGGCCACTACACTCCACAAACACTTTTCTCACAGACCTTACACAAAGAGCTTTTGACGGCATCAACTCAGCTAGACCACCACACAGATCACTACTAGCCACACTCGACATTAGTAAAGCCTTCGATGCCATCCCCCGCCACAACCTATCAAACAAAATCTACAACACAAACATGCACAACAACACAAAAAAATGGCTGGCCAACTTCCTAGCAGGCAGATGTGCACACGTATCTTTTGCCGGTCAGTCATCTAGCATCAGAAACTTTCCAAACGGAGTCCCACAAGGATCCGTCCTATCGCCCGCACTCCGGTGACGTGAGGGCGTCAGCCGACAACGTCGGACACTGTCGGAATGATGACGGAAATGTCCGAAATACGGAAGTACTGTACATGTCCTAGAGGCCGTAGCCAGTCCGGCTAGTACGGGTTTCCGACCTCTAGAGGTCCGAGATGGTGAGGGTTTACTGTACTGCCAGCCGTCCGGCTGGCTCAGTTGACAGCGTGCCTGATTCCCATCTCGAGGTCTCGCGTTCAATCCCCGCTCAGATTGAAAAGTTTTTCTGGGTATAGCCGGCGGTTACCATCTCCCCATGAGCAAGGGGGATGGGTAATGGTCTCTGGTAGACTAAAGAAAGCCAAGCGCTTGTGAATCCTCGAAGGAGGAGATACGGGCGCTATATAAGTAACCAGAAGATTATTATTATTATTACTTCAATTTGTATATCGAGGAATGAAGCTTTCTTATCGGAATCATTTTCTTTATTTAAAATAAGCTCCTCAGGGTAGATGTCTGTCTTAATTTTATCAAATATGTCGCCACTGTTGAAAAATATTATATCATCAATATATCTTGAACACTTGCTTATTTGTTTACATGTTCTGTATTTAGTGCGAGTGTTATCTTGCATATAAAAGAACTCGTAATAATGAAGAAATAGATTGGCAAACGCTGACCCTAGGTCTGTTCCCATTGGTATGCCTATATTTTGCTTAAATATGAAATCACCACATTTGAAAAAAGTGTTATCTGTCAAGAATTTTATGCTATTCATAAGGAAGGTTTTGTTTAACCCTCCAGCCCCGGGATGCCTTACCAAAGGATGGAGGTCGTATCCGGGCGATCTGGTCGTAAAACGTCTAGGCCTAGGCTACCGTATCTTTTTTATTTTAACTGCTAGAAATTTCCCACGCATCTATAAACGTAGTGCGGTTTTCAATCTGTAGACTGGCATTTAGTAGAGCTCTCTAAGTCAACTGGTTCAGTTGTGATGACGATTTCAGTGGAGCGAATTTTTCCGCGATGTTGACAATATCGGAGCTTTTCAGACACTAATTTCATCTGACGTCACAACAATAACATTGATCCGACGTCTCCTTCTTGTTTTCGGAGGTGCGGTGACGCAACGATCGGCTTTGTTTACATGCGTCGGACGCACGGCGTTCAGACCAAGCTGAATAGGCTTGAAAGCTTACTGCCTATTATAATGACACCCGGGGTCCTGCCCATCTGCCGCGGTTGCCTTTCAAAATGACAGCCGGGTAGGAAGGGTTAATGATTTATATTTTTTAGACAATGCAATACTCCAAAAAGCTTCATAATTGTTTATTGTAATGTATTTTGTTTTCGAATTTGCAAAACATTTATTCACTATATTTTCCAGGGCTAGTATAAGTTTATTATAAGGAATGTTTGTATATAAAGTACTAAAATCATAAGTTACAAATTTTTTAGCTTGTTTATCATTTATTTGCTTGATCACGTCTAGTACTGGTTGATTATTTTCAACTACCCACCATCTACTTGTACCAATGAACTCTTCAATTACAGTGCAATATCTCTTTTGTCCTTTCATTATCAACTTCAGTGATTTACTTATCAAAAAAGCTAATTGCTTAGTAGTACAAATGGACGAGGAGACAATATATCTAGCTTTTACAGGATCTTTTCGGAAATTTTGGAATACACACTCACCCAAAATCCTAGGAGTAACATATGATACTCATATGACATTCAAACGGCACATCACAAAGACGAAAAAGAAACTGACACCCAGACTTAAGGCCCTCAGGTCACTTGCTCACACAAAATTTGGACACAACAAAGAAACCACCACCACAGTTTATAAACAATACATAAGATCAGTGATAGAATATGCAAGCCCAGCCTGGGCTTCTAACCTAGCTGAAACACATCACAAGACCTTACAGACTATTCAAAACAAAGCCCTAAAAATCATTACAGGCTGCACAGCTACTACACCCACAGATCACCTACATCAAGAAACCAAAATCCTCAAAGTCAAAGACCATCTGGACATGAGAGGCACTCAATTCCTGGCAGCAGCCTCCACGAAGCAAAACCACCCTCTACACTACATGGCAGCACACCCACAGACACCAAGAAATATTAAAACAACACCCAGCACACGGTATCACACACAAATACTGTCCTCTCTCCCTCCCTGCCCACCCCAAACCAACTTCCAGCACATCCATGCTCATATCTCTCGCCGATCCATCCACTCACTCATAGACAACACGCAGCTGCAAGCACGACCTCCCGAAATCCATCCTTCCGAATCCTCCCTTCCTCGCGTGGACAGAGTCCACCTGGCCAGGCTGAGATGCGGATACCATCCAGCTCATCTGAGCTATCAGAAGAGACTGGATGACTGACTCCGTCGTCGACACCTGCCCGGGATGTAACACAGCACCCCATACCATTAAACACATCATAGAAGACTGCATTTCACACAACCACTTACGCCAACAACACAATCTACACTCAATGAGAGCTCTGTGGGAAAGCCCGATTGTGGCCATGGCCTTCCTCAGGGACTCGGGGCTGTTCGGCCAGGCAGCTTAGGGAACAACTGATATTACTGTATTCTCTGTATTTATTTACATTTCAAACTTTTCCAGAATCGCAGTGCCCTGTATACAAAGAAGACTAAGGCCCAAAAGCAGAAGGAGAAAAATATCAAGATAATCAGCAAGGTGAACAGGAAAATGAAAAAGGAGGTATGTTTATTTAGTTATTGGTATTTTCTGTATCATTATCATTTTTTCTAATGGGTGCTCTGTATGAGAGAAATGTTATATTTATGGTGAAGGAATGAAAGGGTGACCGAACAACTCAATCAGTTGTCTATTTCAACCAGTAGCTCTCAACCAGGGTCACGTTTACCAACACTCTATTGTTTAGGTTAGGTTAGAAATTAAATTGACATTGGTTTGGATAGCCCTGGTTCTATTGGTACTGGTTAAAATATATTTTTAAAATGTTGTATACAGTATGTGTTTACATGAAAGAATAGAGGAATGAAATACACAGAGCTAATAGAAACAAGTCCATACATCTAGTGGCATCCTCTATTCATAAGTACTGTACAGTAATATTCAACAATTAGTTCTGAACTGTTGTTGATTGAATAGTGGTGGAAAGCTACTAGTAGGAAGTGAATTCCAGAGAGAGGTGGTTCAAGGTATTAATTAATGTTGAAAGGCAGAATTCTACACAGGAGTACACTCCCCCCTGGTACTAAGCCATTGGCTGTCGTAGGGGGATTTCTGGGCCGGCAACTGAGGCGATACCAAGTATTTTTCTTTAAAGACTGAAAATATATTTCTCCTCACTTTACAAAAAAAACGAGAGCACCATAAAACAATTATTAACCCGGGAACTGCGGGAAGACTCTTTAGAGTTCGGCCGGCGGACTGCGGGAAGACTCTCTGGAGTAAGTAAAACTAAAAATCAACTTTTTACATCGAAAAAAAAAAATTTTTTTATTTTTTTTTATTTTTTTTTTTTTTTTTTTTTTTGGCCCCTGGGCCATGCAAAATCTCAGTCCTCTACCTCCCCTCCTTCCCCACTTTCCTCCTATTCCTCAGTTATCACCTATTTTCCCTATTATTCCCTTATTCTGAGGTATATTTTCGTGCTAACATTAGCGAGTTGCAAGCAGGGTGTTGTCATCACTGATGGCCATCGAGTGCAAGAGAGAGAGAGAGAGTATCGATCGACTGTGTCTCAGTGGCCTTGGGGGAAATTGGCGGGAAAGGAGTTTGCCTCACCCATAGATTATACAACTCGCGGGCTATATCTCCGATTTTGACCATCCAAACGCTGTTTTCACTCGTTTTATTGTTGTTTCAGGTTAATACCTTTATAATCAACCCATAATAGGCGCATATGGATAATTATTAATGCTATTAATGGTACAATGAATATTTTAGTGACGAAAAACCTCAAATACGTCAGCACAGGGGGACGTTTTCATTTACCCCCGTGCGCACTTCAGAGGTTAATAGTAAGCAAATTAATAGATGATAGTCTATTACTTTTCTATTAGGCCTATAGGCCCATATTATTTAGTCATCAACTTTTGATGACTAAACAAAATGGGTCTATAATAGCAAAATAATACTAATCTATTATTTGCATTACTGTACTGTATTTGGCATTAATTTTATAAATTTCACGATTATTTTGCGTAGGTTTCTCTAGTACTCATAACACTCGATATCAAGCCTTCAGAATCGATACTTTCAAGTACAGAGTTGGTATCGATACGCTCACCACTACCAAATACCCTGCCACTCACGGCAACTGTCACTTCGCAATGCCACGTCACCTATAGCATCACACGGGAATCCTGTTGTTGTTGTTCCCCAAGCTGCCTGGCCGAACAGCCCCAAGTCCCCGAGCAAGGCCAAGGCCATAACCAAGCGCCCCCGCAGAACCCTCCCTGCCGACCACAATAAAGCCTGGGTGACCGAAGCCACTCCATGGCGGGGATCTGAGGAGGGAGCGGAAACGCCCGGGAAACCAAAGCCCCACCCAGGGCCCTGTGCCCCTCAGCAATTATGAAGAGAAAGTTGAGGGGCAAAGGAAAAATGTGACACTTTGGCTTCCAATCTGGTAGATTGGGAGGTCAATCCACGGAAGAGACGCCGTCACTTGAGATCTAGAAAATATATAAGTAAAAGGAACAGTCAGAGTAAGCTATGGGTATGGCAGAGATCGCTCAGTTCTCACTCTGATAGACCAGCCCATCACCAGCGGGAATCCTGTTGGAGCTTGTCGTCTATAAATAGTACCCGCTTGGGGAGGCCGAGAGGCTGAGTACCACTGAAAGGCTTCTAGCGATTGCGGAAGCAGTTACACTTTTTTAACCCGCGGATATTTACCAAATTTATCCCTTAAATAACCCGCTTACTAAGATAGGACTTTTGCTCTATCGGAATTAGAGGTTTACGGAAGTGATTACGGAAGTTCCCACTTCTGATTACGGAAGTTCCCACTTCTGATGTATATGCTCTGGCACCTACCCCATTTTTTTTATTTTTTTTTTATTTTTTTTCTCTCCGAGTGCTTTAAATATCTGGGAGGAGTGATAAGCAGGGACGCAGGTGTGGGAATGGAGGTAAGACAGAGAGTGTCTGAGGGAAGGATAGTTTTCGGAGCAATGGGAAGTACCAGCACTGTATGTGGAAGGTGAAAGACCTCGGAATGAAAGCTAAAAGTTTAATGTATAAAGGGATAGTTGTACCAACGGTGGTTGTTGTTGTTGTTCCCTAAGCTACCTGGCCGAACAGCCCCGAGTCCCTGAGGAAGGCCATGGCCACGATCGGGCTTTCCCACAGAGCTCTCATTGAGTGTAGATTGTGTTGTTGGCGTAAGTGGTTGTGTGAAATGCAGTCTTCTATGATGTGTTTAATGGTATGGGGTGCTGTGTTACATCCCGGGGCAGGTGTCGACGACGGAGTCATCCAGTCTCTTCTGATAGCTCAGAAGAGCTGGATGGTGTCCGCATCTCAGCCTGGCCAGATGGACTCTGTCCTAGCGAGGAAGGGAGGATTCGGAAGGATGGATTTCGGGAGGTCGTGCTTGCAGCTGCGTGTTGTCTATGAGTGAGTGGATGGATCGGCGAGAGATATGAGTATGGATGTGCTTCTGGAAGTTGGTTTGGGGTGGGCAGGGAGGGAGAGAGGACAGTATTTGTGTGTGTGTGATAGAGCGTGTGCTGGGTGTTGTTTTGATATTTCTATGTGTCTGTGGTGTGTGTTGCCATGTAGTGTAGTGGGTGGTTTTGGTTCGTGGAGGCTGCTGCCAGGAATTGAGTGCCTCTCCTGTCCAGATGGTCTTTGACTTTGAGGATTTTGGTTTCTTGATGTAGGTGATATGTGGGTGTAGTAGCTGTGCAGCCTGTAATGATTTTTAGGGCTTTGTTTTGAATAGTCTGTAAGGTCTTATGATGTGTTTCAGCTAGGTTAGAAGCCCAGGCTGGGCTTGCGTATTCCATCACTGATCTTATGTATTGTTTATAAACTGTGGTGGTGGTTTCTTTGTTGTGTCCAAATTTTGTGTGAGCAAGTGACCTGAGGGCGTTAAGGGGACCGACCGGTTAATTTAGCTTAAAAAACTCGAAATCCTGAAAATACCAATAGGTGTTTACTCAACAAGAGTCAACATCCCTTCATTAGCCAGTGAAATGTTATTAGTGAAAACCCATTGGAAATAGTATTTTTTTATGTTTTCCAAACTTTTCCTGTAATTCTAAAAACGTTATATAGCGAACTTTGAAATTAACATACTCAGTAACTACTGGTCGTACGAGGAGCATACCTATATAAATCGAAAGAGCGTAAGCTACTCTACAACCTACCATACGCTTTATCTTCTACTTTGCCATGTTCCCGCATAAAATATTGTAAATCTAAAAACAAAAGTAAAAATGTTCACCTAATGACCTTAGACTTTCACCTGTTTTTCTCAGAACCTATATTGTCGCACTATCGGATGTTATTTTACAGTTATTATTGGACCTATAGGAATGGTGTATATACCATTGGAAAGGTAATTAAAAACACTAAAGGCCTATAAACCAAATTTACTCTAATAATTTAAAAAATTTCACAATATGTCGTCAAAGTTGTAATTTTCTATAAATATATTCGCCTGAATCCGTCATCACCTAAATCGAACAAATACACAAAATATATAAAATGTGTTTTATAGAAACTATAGATACACCTTTTGTGAGTTGTTTGATCACATAAAACATGTGCTATGGGGATTTCTGTAGGAGTTTATCATTTTCTGCAGTACTATGATTTTCATTTTGTTTTACCTAAATTGCAAGAAAAAAGCAAAAATAAAATATTTTTTTTTTTTTTTATCTAGTTTTATGGTCATATACACCTGTGCCAAATTTAATTTAAATTGATAGTAAGACCTGGAAGTTTGTAAGTAACCGGTCGGTCCCCTTAAGCCTGGCTGTCGGTTTATTTTTCGTGTTTGTGGTGTGCTGTTTGCAGAGCTGGGCACTTCCGCATACAGATACGCAAAACGTCAATTTCTCCATGGCGAAAGGGTCATTTTGGTGGCGCACTTGCGTTGGCGGCAAAATGGCTGCCTCTCTGCGCATTTGTAGTTCTGAAAGTTACCTCCATGTTGCTAACCTTCTATCTATCTATCTATCTATTGCCTGACGCCGTGATCCCCGAAGGGTGGCCACGAACGAACCGCCCCCATGCACCTCTGTCCCAGTCAGTCGACGCCCCTCCCCCCAACCAGCACCGCCTTCATTCATGTAGTTCCTCACTCCATCCTTCCACCTCATATTTGGTCTACCTCTCCCCCTCTGTCCCTCCCACCTCGCTCTCGTACACCCTCTTAGTCATTCTCTCGCTTTCCATACGTTCCATGTGGCCGAACCATCTCAAGTTGTTCCTTTTCACACTTTCCAGCACATCTACCTCCACACCACACCTCCTTCTTACTTCCTCATTAGTCTGTCTATCCCTCCATGTAATTCCGCACGCACTCCTTAAGTAATTCATTTCCACTGCTCTCACTCTTGGTCTGAGTCTCTCAACCAACGTCCATGCTTCGCTTCCGTAAGTCAGTGTCGGGATTACCACACTGTCATGCAAGGACTTCTTCACTTCCATACTGACCACCCTATTTCTTGTTACTGCTTTTAGCGTTCCTACAACCCTCTTCCCCTGTTGTACCCTCTCCCGCACCTCTTCATCCATAGTCCCATCTTTACTCAACACACTGCCCAGATACTTAAAAGAGTTGACGATCTCCATAGCCTGACCGTTCAGCTTCATCTCACACTCTGTGACTTCACCCCTTTCGAAGACCATAACCTTGCTCTTCCCCGTATTTACCTTCAAATTCCGTTTTTCGCACACTGTTCCAAACTCATTTACCAGACCCTGCAACTCCCATTCATTATCACTCATCAGAACTGTATCATCCGCAAACAGCAGTATAGGTAGCTTCCACTCAATTCCCTCCCTTTTCAGCGATACACCAACATCCGTTTGGTTCTTTCATAACTCCATCCATATATACAGTAAACAACCACGGGGACATCACACACCCCTGTTTCAAACCAACATTCAGGTCAAAGAACTCGCTCTGCTCACTCTCCACACGTACTGCCGCCTTTGCACCCTCATACATGCTCTTCACTGCTTTCAGCAACTTGCCCTCTACTCCGTATATTCTAAGTACTTTCCACAAACCTTCTCTATCCACTCTGTCATAGGCCTTCTCCAAGTCCATAAAGGCAACATACACCTTTTGTTTCTTCTCCAGATACTTCTCCACAACACAATTCAGGGTAAAAATCTGATCTACACATCCTCTTCCCTTCCTAAAGCCTCCCTGCTCGTCGCCTATCCATTTCTCCGTTCTAACTCTCACTCTCTCAATCACTACCCTACTGTATACCTTCCCTACTACGCTTAGAAGACATATTCCTCGGTGGTTACCACACACTCCTCTTTCCCCTTTGCCCTTATATAGGGGGACTATTATGCCAGTCTTCCAGTCATCGGGTGCACTCCCCTTCTCCCATGCTAGTTTGCACATTTTCCATACCCATTCTATCACTATCTCACCACCATACCTCAACATTTCCCCACACACTCCTAACCTTGAGTCCGCAAAATTTGGTTCCCACCGGCCACCACCCGCGGCCCCTACACTTCCAGCGCCCGCCAAAAACCAAGCCAATTACTTCTTGTTGTGCGGGAATCTAGTGTACCTTCTATATTTCGTGATTTTTCGTATGTGATTTGATGTGTGAAAATGCTAAGGAAGACATGATAATAAAGATTGCTTAAATGTAAACCCAAATATTTGAAGACCTGGAGAGATTCGATCGATCGACTGCGCAACATCACAAATCATAATCGAATCCACTATTCCACTCATGAGCCAATATATTTTAATTATCAAGTCTAAATTATTTATTTTTGGATATGGATATTGTCAAAATATCATTAATACTGAGATGTAGAGAGCTGAGTTACGATAAAGACGAATATTAGATGAAATATGCGAAAACCCTCTAATTAGGATAGCCTATACTGTATTGTATTGTTATTGCACGTCACGTGTTCGTCATCACATGATAGGGGTCGTCTTTATTTATGATTAGATAGGCTTTTTGAAAAGCTTATGGTGTATTTGAAGTGAATAGTACATTAGTCTTACCTTGTATAAACGAATAGCCTATATATATATATATATATATATATATAAAATTAAGCGGTTAGGCTATAGCCTAGGCCTAGGCTAGGCCAGGCCTAATATTCGTGGTCAAGTTAATAAATTTCCATAGCCTAGCCTATAGGCCTACGGTCTCGATTTCAATCGTATGGGTGAGTAATTATATCCTACTGTATCGATTTATTTATTTCCATTTGAATTGATACTTCTGTTTAGTGTGATTTTTATTAGTGTGTGATTTCATGGAAGTAACAAGAAATAGGGTGGTCAGTATGGAAGTGAAGAAGTCCTTGCATGACAGTGTGGTAATCCCGACACTGACTTACGGAAGCGAAGCATGGACGTTGGTTGAGAGACTCAGACCAAGAGTGAGAGCAGTGGAAATGAATTACTTAAGGAGTGCGTGCGGAATTACATGGAGGGATAGACAGACTAATGAGGAAGTAAGAAGGAGGTGTGGTGTGGAGGTAGATGTGCTGGAAAGTGTGAAAAGGAACAACTTGAGATGGTTCGGCCATATGGAACGTATGGAAAGCGAGAGAATGACTAAGAGGGTGTACGAGAGCGAGGTGGAGGGACAGAGGGGGAGAGGTAGACCGAATATGAGGTGGAAGGATGGAGTGAGGAACTACATGAATGAAGGCGGTGCTGGTTGGGGGGAGGGGCGTCGACTGACTGGGGACAGAGGTGCATGGGGGCGGTTCGTTCGTGGCCACCCCTTCGGGGATCACGGCGTCAGGCAATAGATAGATAGATAGAACCCATTGAGTTACCCTTTATTCTGTAGTTTAAATTAAAAAAATCAAAACAGGTTTGCATTTGGGAACCGAAAATTTCACGAGGTTTGCTGATTTGTGATTGTGGAAGTTATGTTCTGGGTTTGCAAATTTGAGTTTGTGGACTAGATTTTTTGTTTGTGGTGCCCAGCTCTGGCTGTTTGAATGTCATATGAGTATCATATGTTCCTCCTAGGATTTTGGGTGAGTGTGTATGTGTTAGGGGTGTGTTGTTTATGGTGAGTTGAGGGATGTATTCGTGTTCTGTCCAGCTTGTGAGCAGGGTTGCGGTGGATTTGGCTGGGGCTAGATTAAGTCTATTTGTAGTGCACCAGCCATGTAGTGTGTTGAGATAGGGTTGAAGGAGACTTGTTGCTCTGGCTGGGTATTGGTGTGTGCATGTGAGTGTTATGTCGTCTGCATAGGAGGCTAAGTTTATTTGAGGTGTATTGGGTATAGTTATGTCGTGCATGTTCAGATTGAAGAGTGCGGGCGATAGGACGGATCCTTGTGGGACTCCGTTTGGAAAGTTTCTGATGCTAGATGACTGACCGGCAAAAGTTACGTGTGCACATCTGCCTACTAGGAAGTTGGTCAGCCACCTTTTTGTGTTGCTGTGCATGTTTGTGTTGTTGTTGTTGTTGTTGTTGTTCCCTAAGCTGCCTGGCCGAACAGCCCCGAGTCCCTGAGGAAGGCCATGGCCACGATCGGGCTTTCCCACAGAGCTCTCATTGAGTGTAGGTTGTGTTGTTGGCGTAAGTGGTTGTGTGAAATGCAGTCTTCTATGATGTGTTTAATGGTATGGGGTGCTGTGTTACATCCCGGGCAGGCGTCGACAACGGAGTCATCCAGTCTCTTCTGATAGCTCAGGAGAGCTGGATGGTGTCCGCATCTCAGCCTGGCCAGGTGGACTCTGTCCTCGCGAGGGAGGGAGGATTCGGAAGGATGGATTTCGGGAGGTCGTGCATGCAGCTGCGTGTTGTCTGTGAGTGAGTGGATGGATTGGCGAGAGATATGAGTATGGATGTGCTTCTGGAAGTTGGTTCGGGGTGGGCAGGGAGGGAGAGAGGACAATAATTGTGTGTGATACCGTGTGCTGGGTGTTGTTTTGATATTTCTTGGTGTCTGTGGGTGTGTTGCCATGTAGTTTAGTGGGTGGTCTTGGTTCGTGGAGGCTGCTGCCAGGAATTGAGTGCCTCTCATGTCCAGATGGTCTTTGACTTTGAGGATTTTTGTTTCTTGATGTAGATGATCTGTGGGTGTAGTAGCTGTGCAGCCTGTAATGATCTTCAGGGCTTTGTTTTGAATAGTCTGTAAGGTCTTATGATGTGTTTCAGCTAGGTTAGAAGCCCAGGCTGGGCTTGCGTATTCCATTACTGATCTTATGTATTGTTTATATACTGTGGTGGTAGTTTCTTTGTTGTGTCCAAATTTTGTGTGAGCAAGTGACCTGAGGGCGTTAAGTCTGGGTGTCAGTTTCTTTTTAATGCTTGTGGTGTGCTGTTTGAATGTCATATGAGTATCATATGTTACTCCTAGGATTTTGGGTGTGTGTGTATGTGTTAGGGGTGTGTTGTTTATGGTGAGTTGAGGGATGTATTCGTGTTCACCTGTCCAGCTTGTGAGCAGGGTTGCGGTGGATTTGGCTGGGGCTAGATTAAGTCTGTTTGTAGTGCACCAGCCATGTAGTGTGTTGAGATAGGGTTGAAGGAGATCTGTTGCTCTTCTTGGGTCATGGTGTGTGCATGTGAGTGTTATGTCATCTGCATAGGAGGCTAAGTTTATTTGGGGAGTATTGGGTGTAGTTATATCGTGCATGTACAGATTGAAGAGTGCGGGCGATAGGACGGATCCTTGTGGGACTCCGTTTGGAAAGTTTCTGATTTTAGATGACTGACCGGCAAAAGATACGTGTGCACATCTGCCTGCCTGTTTGTGTTGTAGATTTTGTTTGTTAGGTTGTGGCGGGGGATGGCATCGAAGGCTTTACTAATGTCGAGTGTGGCTAGTAGTGGTCTGTGTGGTGGTCTAGCTGAGTTGATGCCGTCAAAAGCTCTTTGTGTAAGGTCTGTGAGAAAAGTGTTTGTGGAGTGCAGTGGCCTGAAGCCATGTTGTGTTGGAGCTAGGGGTAGGTCGGGTGTAATAAGTTGTAGTACAAGGCGTTCCATGACTTTGGAGGGGGTGCAAAGGAGTGTGATGGGGCGGTGTGAGGAGGGTAGCGTGGGGTCTTTGTTGGGTTTAGGGAATGTAATGATGATACCATGCTTCCAGATGTCTGGTATTGTGTTGTGTGAATAACTGTAATAGTTGTTGTTGTTGTTCCCCAAGCTGCCTGGCCGAACAGCCCAAGGCCCCGAGCAGGCCAAGGCCATAACCGTGCGCCCCCACAGAACCCTCACTGCCGACCACAATAAAGC